>JAKGSA010000889.1:0-76160 GCA_033558755.1 Philaethria dido
CTACTTCATCCCATCGCCATAGGACTTGAGTTGCTCGGAGTCCACATTCGAAAGCAGTCAATTGCGCAGGAGATATTAAGGTGCACAAGTGTACGCGCAAACGCATGTGCACACACTCGTCCTCTGCCCCCTAAACACGGTGGAACGGAAAACCATTACGACCAGAGGAGGGTTTGGATGATGTGTCTGGCCGACGAAAGTGACTGTGTCATCTACCGCCGCCCTCTAGGCCATCCACCTTGCCTTTATATCCCCGCCGGGTCCGCCAACTTCGGTCGCATATCTGCAGTCGGTTGCCTTCCCCGTCGAGATGGTGATCCCATTTTAGTCGACTCTTACGACAGGCAGGGATTACAAACATATATCTATTACAAATATATATCTATACAAACATATATCTAATACAAACCTACATCTATTACAAACATATATCTATTACAAACATATATCTATTACAAACGTATCGAACTATTTTCTGCTACAAATTTAGAGATAATCCTAGAGTTTTCTGCATTCTTACAATTGATCATCATGTACTTCAGGTAAAAAAAAAATTTACAGACTTGGTAACCTCATCAAGTTCTACACGCATTATGCGTGTAGACTGTGTGTATTTTATAAGAAGCCATGCTATATATAGAGCCAACATAAATTTCAAAAGCATTGCAAATTAATACAATTAATGTAATAATTCTATTCTTTCTATTGTAATAATCAGACCAAATATTACTTAAACCGTTATATAGTCCCTAACACAAAATTTATTTTAACACAGAAACAACTTTTATAAAGACTACTATATTATGTGCTCTCTTCCTTTTTTTGTTTCTCCTGCAGTTAACAAAGCATTTTTGATTCCAACTTTTTTGAGTTCTTCTACAAGCTCTCCTGTATGATGCATTTGTAGCATTATGTCACAACCACCAACAAATTCTCCAATGATGAAAACTCGTGGAATTGTAGACCACTTTGAACATTCTTTAATTCCTTGTCTAAGGTTCTCATCAGATAAGACATCGTGACTTTCATATGGTACAGCGTGCATTCTCATTACCTGTACCACTGCATTACTAAATCCACAACGAGGAGCATCCGGTACACTTTTCATGACAACAAACAACAACTACTTTGTTGTTTTTACACAATTTTGTCAATTTTCATTAACAACCGCACCCGCAAACAATCTAGGTACGCTCCGGTACCGCTCTATATCCTAAATCTTAGCCTGTATTTCCTTTATAGCAATATATTTGTTACGTTAATTATAATATTAATAAAACTTGAACTTGTTTCATGTCTTATGTAAAATTTTTTTTTTTTTTTTTTTTTTATACCACGACGGTGGCAACAAGGCACACGGCCCACCTGATGGTAAGTGGTTTACCGTGGCCTATGGACGCTTGCAACACCAGGGGCATCACTTGCACGCGTTGCCGACCCTTCAAAAAAACCTATTTATTCCCTTTTGAAGAACCCCATATTGTAACCCTCTGGAAGAAAACCTCGGCAGGAGATCATTCCACAATTGGAGAGTCCGCGGAAGAAAGTTCGCTGGAATCGAACTGTAAAATTCACGCATTAATACAATAAATTAGTACAATAAAACAAGGCTACTGGGTACTTGTTCCTTTTCTTTGAAGAAACCCCCATATTGTAGCCCCCTCTGGGAAAACCTCGGCAGGGGAGACATCATTCCACAATTGAGAGTCTGCGGAAGAAAGTTCCTTTTGGAATCGAACTGTAAAATTCACGCATTAATACAATAAATTAGTACAATAAAACAAGAACATGAAAACTGGTTTATTTTTCTTTATCAGAATTAAGATTTCAGTATATCATAAAATTTACATTAAAAAAGTAAAAAAGAAATATTTATTTAGATGCATTCATTATAGTGTAAGTCTAAGTTTTTTTTTATCAATATATTAATACGTGAAGCAAAAACTTGTACCCGTTTCTTTACGTGAAAATTACCGAGGCGAACTTGGCACAATTTATAGTTTATATCGAGATGTGATGAGAGTGCAGAATACTAATATTTTTTTTTAAATAATGAATGAATGAATGAATGGATGAAAGAGGATGTAATTGTTAATTATTTATATTATTTTTATATTCGCTTTAGCTTATTTGTTGAAACTCAGTAAAGGGACAAGATAAGATTTCGTTGTTACTTTACGAAATATCTTATAAACATTGTGCAACGGATTGTACATTACACAAATTGGAGCATTATTTATTGGTTTTTTCTTATCATAGTAAACAATAATATTATATGTAGATAAAATATGCCCTATAATATAAAAAAAATATATATATTTATAATAATAATGAGCTACAAAAAATAAAAAATAACAAAAAATGCTGAAATAACAAAAAGCAAATAAACATAATTTAATTATTTTTTATTTTTTTATTATTTTAATGTTACATCAATACGAGTAGATAAGCATATTATATCAATGAATAAAACTCTGTAACTAACTTTGGCCTTTTTAAATTTGAGAACAAAAAAGGAGATATAAAAATAAATAGAGAACTTTTAAAAAACAATACCCATCTAAGAGTTGTATATGTAAAGAAAAATGTATTTGACTATTTATTCTCTTCCCACCGTCATGGCTAGCTGTTTCAATTTGGGTCTGTCTACTTTGTGATTGCTTTGATGTCGTAGGAAATTCCTTTACAAATATAAATTTCTCCCCTTAACTGCTTCGTATCTGTCAACGTGTCTGCAATATTTAACATATTTTTTAATTTATGTTTCCTTTCAATAATTTAAGTAGAAGTAATAATGCGATATATTAATTGCTTTCAAATAATATTTTCAATAAATATAAATATTATATGACATAAATATCTTAAAACTATCTCTGAAAATTTAAAAACTATTACTATCGTGGTGCTGAGATTACAAAATGCCCACTTACTTACCTATTTAACTTGGCTATCGCCTTTATCCCTAACGGCAGAAGTCAGAAAGAACGGAGCGCCAAACGCTACGGTCCCAGCATATTCTTTCACCTAAATGCCCAATTTTTAACTACAGCAAATTAGATTATACCATGCCCATTTTTATTACCGCTATTAGTTTAGAATATACCATAAACGGTTCAAAATATTTACGGTAAAAACCAAAGTTTAACAAAACTTGAAGCTGTCGTGTAGCGCAGTAGGAGAGCCAGGTCTGATTTCTTGTAAACGTCATTGATTGTGGATCTGATTTCCAATTCAGGGGAATGATTATGTTTTTTTTTATTATTTTTCCGTTCTGCTAAGACAGAACGGTCTTGCGGATCCACCACCAACATGCAATGTCCCAAATTAGGGTGGAAAGAGGAGAACGGTGTATCTTGAGGTTAGTCTCTGTTTACCTTGCTAGGGGTGGGATTAGATCGTTTAGCATTTGAACGGCATTTAATTTTAGGTCGCAATGTATTTTCAAATACAAGAACTATCGCTTAGATTTTCAATTGAAATCTTTAACTGGCCTCTATCGTAAATACATAATTTCTTTAACCAGATCCTTGATATCTACCGCAGTAACATTAGAATCGTCCTTAATATTACGACAGCAACTGGCAATCTCCACATTCTTCATCGGGAATGCCCGTTACTGCTACTGTCTATTACACCTGGATGTTTCATAATAACACTTCTAATTCCGTAGGAGACACCTGAAATTTTGTGTGACAGCTGCTTCTACCAAAGACATCAGATTCACTAAGATAGTTTTTTTTAAAAAGAATTCATCACTAAATTAAGATAATTATCTTGACCATTTTGAAAACTTCTTTACACTAAGGGTAAATTATTTGATCTTTTAATTAAATTGTTACTGTTATCTATTTTTACTAAAAGATCTACTCCCTTTTTTAAAGTACTATACAACCTTGTCTGAGATTACGTCTTTGTTTATACCTACCTTTGGTGATTTCTATATTTCAGTAGCAACTTCAAGCGACCTACAAAGTAAAGTTATAATATCTGCTCTGTGAGTATAATATTCCTGTTTTTAGCCATCCATCTTCATCAAAAGCCAGTTTAGTCATCTCTGGATTATTTAGTATCCCTAAAATATTATTTTATTCATTTAATATGTTATCATCGAATGTTTGACACTGGAAGTATCAAAAAAAAGCTACTAAATTGCAAATGTTTTCTCATAGTCAATATAACAGAATTCTATAAGTAAAGAAAACCGATTATGGAGTATGTACAATAATTCTATTTTTGCTAACTGTAGGTCCTTCTTGACTGCACTACCAGGCTTATGTGACTGAATGATATTTTCATTTGTTTTACATCGACAATCTGAAAATATACTTAATTAAAAAATCTTTGAACAAAAATTATAGGATATTCCATAAAAAAAATGATTTATATAATGAAACAATAAAAATAGACTGTTTTTTTGTTTTTCTATAATATCTTCATAGCATATGCCCAAGTTTACATACAAATATATAAGTGTTCTATTTTAAGGCGCACATATTATCGTAATAAAAACAACCAACTTATACATTATCTCGCAATGTAAACAAAGGGTTTTCAATGGAGCTCTGAGGTGAATATCCTGAGATGGCAAACAAATCCAGATGTTTCTTGCTATCCCATAACCAATTTGAATGTTTGCTTCTTGCGGTGCTTCCTCTACAACAATAAGAAAAATGAATTAACTTTTTAAAACTTTTGTGTTTAAGGAAGAATACAATAGTGAAGTTCTAAATGATGATCGAAGTAATTACTTAATACCCGATGTATGTAAAAAAATAAGCCACAAAGTTTAGCCTTATATTTAAAAAAGTTTTAATAAGTTATAAATTGTATGTTAAAAATATATAAAAGTATATAAATCGTAATGCTTGTTGTAAAATTTAAATATGTTATTATACTTACGTTAATTTTGTTCAATAATTGCTCTGTCACAGCACTTCCTCCTATTAGAATATGTTTTAGGGAAGAAAATGCCATTGTTCTTTTCTACAATATTTTTAATAGACGAAAGTAAGAATGTAGGGACTTATTATAACGAATTCCGGCTACAAAATGGGGTAAAAGTATAGGTTATTGAAAGTAGTGGAAATAAGCTCCATGTTATGTTATATGTTATTTCTTAAAATCTTAAAAGAAACATAACAGCGCGGTGCGCTGAGTTCCGCCACCAGCACGCAATGCCCAATTAGGGCGAAAAGCGGGAACGGAAATGTTAAAAGACAACGGAGTGGCTTATCACCTGTGGTTCTCTTGGTTCCCCTCCTGCCTACCTTGTTAAGTGTGTGCGGATGCAGCTGAAGGTGAAAAAAATATTTAAAAATAACTAATTATAACATGCCTATAATTCCATTCCTACGAGATCTCAAGACTATATTTTCTTACTTTATACTTTTTAACAAGGTAGTTAACGTGCTCTGGTGTTGTTGAAGCTGATGTCTGCACTCGTGTGTATTTCACTATCGGTGACATTACGAACTGAAAGACCGCCGTTATCCACTGAAGAGGTGATACGACTAGACAAGAATCGATGACTCCTGGAAACTTATTACAACAATACCTGAAACAATTATAATGTTACTTATGCTTTGTACGTACATTTTCATACTTAGTTATTTTTTGAAAACATAAATACATTTGACGCATGTCGTGGCGCAGAGGCACAAGTGTGCGACTGTAAACGCGACAGGTTGTAGGTTCGATTCCAACTCCAGGAAATGGAATTTTTCATTTCCTGGGTTTGGTAACAAGGCAAAGCGCGGCGTTGAGTTCCACTACTCAGCACGCAATGCCTCAATTCGGCGGAAAGTGGGGAACGGAGTGTCGTAACACTAGGTTCCCTCTGCCTACCCTGCTATGAGCGGGATACAGCGTGAAGCTATGTATGTATGTATATAAATACATTTTATATGCTTAACTACCACACCCAATGATATCGTATTATGTAACAAAAAGGTCTTTTGGTCTCATGAATTAAGAACTAATATAAGTAGGTGCATTTACTTACAGATACTTGTTTTATTAATACAAAATCAAAAGTTTTATTGCTAAAATATATAATCTATTATAAAACAGTACAAAAAGTGTCTCCATACGTTGAATATGTGAAAAATAATTCAAGGACATATAAAAATAGTAATAGAATAATATTCTATGATTTTTTAAATTTTTATTTATCTCTTTGTACGTATATTTTGAAAGCACATATTAAGACAGATTTGAACGAACTTTATTGTATAGCTATTAGGTCTGGGCGGGACGAAGGGCATAGTTTATTTTGAAGAACGGTACATCTGATGTAGAACCACAATAGATCAGCTAAGCCTCGCCTTAGCAAAGTTGTTCAGTGTAATGAGCATTTTTCGTTGATATAATAATTAAAGATATACAATGGATAAGTGATGCATTGAAGGCATGGATTCTTTCCCCATTCAGGTGTATGATATTTTAATTTTTTTTTCATTATTCGTACCGGAGTAAAAAAGAGTTGAAGTTATATGGCAAGGGCCATAAAATTTACGCACACGAAGTTGAGGGCACTAGTTAAATAATACAAATTTTACAAACCATGAACAAAGGACTACGTTAAAAATCACATTTGAACATTACTTACAAAACGCAAGGAAAACTAATTAATATGTTTTCATGTGTCAACATAACCGATTTAGGTATTCCAGTAGATCCACTAGTTGCACCCAATATTAGGTTTGTCTCTTTTGGATCGAAGTCTGCTGGTCTAAAAATTAAAACATGTTTAGAATGCCATTAAAGAGGACAAAAAAAATTTTACATTAAGCGATCATGGCGCAGTGGGACAGCATCTGACTGTAAGCGCGAGTGGTTGTGGATTCGATTCCCAGTAGGGGGAATTCAAATTCAAATTATCTTTATTTCCCCAATACCAAATGTGGCGTTGAGCTCCGGTACTCACACGCAACATATCTAATTCGAGCGAAAGAGAGAAACGGAATATAGTGTCAAGGAGATATATATTTTCTCTCTCTAACCTGATTTAGGGGATTAAACGTGAAGATACAAAGAAAATCATATGGCAATAACAATCTATAGAATACGTATGTTTTCAAAATTTTTTTATTCCCAAGTAAGCTACTTTTATAATAAAACATAAATATATTTTATTAAATAATTAATAATCAAAAACACAAATTTTAATTTGTTGCCATTATAAAGATGTTCTAAATTATACAAATTTGTAAAAAAACATTGATGTTAACACTTCAGAGCTTAAGTCATGAAACAAGACGTTCAATCGTTATCGCAAATACCGTACTTGAAAGTTTCCACTGGAGCAACATCGGAATATTTGTCCAAAAATTCTAAAAAGCTCATGTGATCTCTTTTCTCTCCAAACGTCACGATATGAGCCGACATGTCTAAGAGTTTCAAAGCTTTTTCGATGTTTTTCACGTTGAAATTTTCACAGAATATTATTTTAGGTGCAACAGTTTTTAATATGTCTTTTAGTTCATCTGAAAATTAAATATTTTGTTCACAATTCGACCGGTAGAATAAATGAATTTGATAAATAGTTATGATTCTTTAGATCAGTACATAGGATATGAAATAAATTGAATATAAAAATATCTTCATATGAGTAGTCCAGAAGCCGAAAATATGATTTTGGAGCCTTTTTTGTTTTCTGTTTAGAGAATGGCTATTTATTTTTTATTTTTTTTAAATGTATGTTTATCTGTCATTCGCCTTGACACAAAAAGTAATAAATACATTTTTTTTTTCAAATTATTATTTTTTTTTATTTTTCTTATTTATTTAGTTATTAGTCTTCAGTAACATAAAGGGAATAAATAATTAGTCTTGATAGTTTAAACACCTAATGTGAAACCCTAGGCATATATATGAATATAATGTTTTAAGAAAAGTTGTTCAGCGTGACGAGCACTTTCTGACAAGCCGAAGAAACCCAATAACGCAGGTTATAGTATTTGTCTTGGCGTGATGGAGATCTTATCTCATAATATTTGTGTATAATGATGACATTAGCTAATACAATTAACATTAGTAATAACAACAGCTGGGAGCACCTTCACGCAGTAAATGCAAACAGAGAGCGATAAACAAAATGAATTTAAAAAAATATTACAGATAGATAAAATATTTTTTAAATAAGTATATTCAATTAAAATTATTAATTTAATCAAACTACTACGATTTTTAGCATTAAAACTTAATAAAATCATTAGGACTTACATATTCCTAAATCCACGTCTATTGGTGCCACGTTGAGACCTAAGTAAAAAGCAGCGTACATAGGTATCGTAAGATCAATATGATTTGGTGCCATAATGACAACAACATCTTGATACTTTAGGCCTATATTCCTAAGACTTGTAGCACATCTTACTGATCTTTCTAGAGCAGATTTAAATGTTTCCTTCTTCTCAGTCGCACCATCTATCTGACGATATTAATCTTGAATGTATTAAATTGCCGTATTTCATTTCGATTTTAGCTAAAATTTGACGTCGCGTATATTGAATAACAGGATGAGAAGTCTTTCTATCAATTATTAATACTTAAATATGATAGTCAGGGAACGAAGAACGGAAGAGCGAGAATGGAATGTTTTAACACTAAGTTCCCTGGTTCCCTCTTCCTACCCTGCTATACGTTCCCACATGCAGCGTGAAGTTAAAAAAGGGTATTTTTTATCCAGTATCAACAAGCGAGAAAAAACTGGTAGTACGATTGAACAATGTGTATCAACTGCATGGTAATGAATACATAAACAAAAATTCAAACAACCTAAAGAACCGAATCAAAATAGATATAATTTTATGTTTATGATATTTTTTTTCTTTCTTGAATTTTCCCCGATACGCTTAAATAAGAAAAAAAGTGTTAACAAAATAATTTGATAGAAAAAAAAAAATCTAAAATATTTATAAAGAATACTTCCTTCCTACCCAAAACAAAACATTACGTTTTAATTGACTTAGCATTATTTACATTGGTGACTGCGTTCATTTATTTATTTTTTTAATTAATGTATAGGTGCAATAACATCGATAATTTACAATGTTTATGTTTAATATAATTCAATTTAATATAGAAAATTAGAACAAATTGGTACCTGCATTAATAAGTCTGGAGAATCTTTTAAACTTCTGAGTATTAATTTTCCCACATGATATCTGTCGCTTGCTATACCTGATTCAGCCACCACTCTTGATGTTAGTTCGTGAAGGTAAAACAATATTGCGTTTGACAGCATTTTAATGATACCTTAGGAAAAAAATATATTTCCAAGTAATAAAAGATGTTTGAAACTAGTTCGTTATTATCAAATAAATTTATATACATATATAACTTTATACATTAAGACCATAATTATTTAGCCAATAAATAGACAAATCATTTGTTTAAATATTTATTTAATTACTGTAGGTAGGTAGTCTTAGTGGTCTCTGTATGCTATTCATGTCATATGGTTCATATAACATGATCTTTGGTAGTGTTTCGCATTTTTATTATAATGTATACTAAAAAAATATTTTGTTAATTAAGTAAACAAAATATAATATTTTTTTAATATTTCTAAGGACCAACAAGTAGAATTACAAAATTATTTATACATACCGTTTTAATAAAATATATTTTTTTTATTTGATTGAAGTGACACTCAATTAATAATACGGTATAAGTAAAAAGTGAACTAAACTAGAAACGCATTGAGATACTGGCGCCGTCATAACTTGTAGCAAACCAAGACTGATAATAGATCAACAAGATGACGAAACTACTGTAGGTACTGTCACGTTACACAATAACAATTGAGAATATAATAAATTAAATTAATATAATATATTAAATTAACTATCGGCGGAAAGTGGGGAACGGAATTGTTGAAAGAGAATGGAGTGTCTTAACACTAGGTTCTCTGGTTTCCTCTGCCTACCCCGCTACATGCGGGATACACTGTGAAGTTACAAAAAAAAAATTTTTTTTTCATGACATGGGCTTAAGTAATTCTTAACTGCATATACTCTTTTAAGTAACATGAAGGTACTGTTAAATTGATCGGAGGTATATTTGTAATTAAATTTTAACAAAATAAAACCAATTTCAAGTAAAATGCACAAAATTCAGAAGAATTAGCTATCATATAAAATCATCAAAATTTGTTCACCTAGGTAAAAGTTTTGTCATCTAATCGACTAAAGTGATAAAGACTATAAAGACGAACGAAAGAGACCGATTTAATACCCGTATAAGTAAAAAAAAATAAACACTAAAACATGTAGGTACCTATATTTCTTTTTAAATAAGATTGCCCTATTACCTCAGATATTAACCTCACAAAATAACTTTAGTTTAGCATATTACAATGACATGCAAACACTTATTACAATTGTTAAAGCCCAATGTACATAGTTGATTATAGGTATATTAAGTGTATTGACTTGTAGAAAATTATTTAAATAATGTTGATATTATTATGTTCACATTGTAAAGTAGTCTACATCTGGATTGTTAATTTAAATGACTTGTAGCTTAGTTATTCACGCTTCATCCTGCAATCCTGTCTTTATCATCGCTGGGACTCTCACTAGAGAAACCTATTGTCAAAATCGAATTTGAAACATTATTTGTAAGGTACTAAGTGGCGGAACTCAATGCTACGCTTTGTGTAATCAGAGCGGAAAAATGAAAATAATTTAAATAAAATCAAAAAAAGGAATCGAAACCACAACCGATTACGTTTACAGTTAGATGATATCCTGTTGCGCCATTATAGCGTCTTAGTTTAGTTATTTATTTAATATAAACTAAACTAATCTTATTTATCAAAATTAATTTTATTGCTTGAAAAATTGCTCAGCTGAAGTAACAGTAGAAAGGACACATTCACATAGTGAGGACATTTGATATTTTTTTGGGCGGAACGTTTGGGCGGAAAGGTTCTCAAAGTGCTATCATGAATCGGACGATGCCTACAAAGCAGACCCGGTGGATTGGCGATCTGGTCAAAGACGCTGCTGGGTACGGGAAATGAGAAACCCATCGCCGTTGACATACTTCGGAAATGCCTACGTCCAGCAATGAAGGTGGTACGGGTTAAAGGTTTAGTTTTTAAAATAACTTATTAAAAATAATCATTATTGAGTGTTCAACTCCGGTTAAATAAAACCAATACGTTAATTTTAAATATAAAGCAAAATAATAGTTGTAATAGTATCGTTTTGTAGTATTTGATAAAAAAAAATACCAAGTGCCAAAAGTATCCATTTCCGTGCAGTACTTTTCGATTTACGTATACGTAATTAAATAAAATAAATATCATTAAATCTTACATTACAATTGTTGTGTTGCTACTTTAATTATTATGGCCTAGACAATTATTGCCTGTCATAGCGCGGAGGCGCGAGTGTGCGACTATAAACGCGACAGGTCGTGGGTTCGATTCCCACTCCAGGAAATGCAAAAATTTAGTACTTTCTTTTTCCAGGGTTCGGTGACAAGGCAAAGCGCGGCGTTGAGTTCCGCCACTCAGCACGTAATGCCTCAATTCGGCGGAAAGTGAGGAACGGAGTGTCTTAACATTAGGTTCCCTCTGCCTACCCTGCTATATGCGGGATACAGCGTGAGGCTAAAAAAAAAGACAAATTTGGTAAATAATACAAATCACAAGCCAGTTTTTCTTTACACTATTTAACTGACTTCAAAAAAGGCGAAGGAATTTGACAGTTTTCTATGTTTGCTATTTTTCTTATTGTGTGTGTTTTTTTCTATATGTGTTAGTGCATGACTTTTAACTGGGTTAACCAATTTCGATGATTCTTTTTTTGTAGATGCTTCTGATGTGGTCCTAATAAAATTCAGTTAGGATCTAACGAGTAGTTTTTGAGTGATTCATAATAATTTTACTTTATGGTGCATCTCACTTAAAGTCGGGTTTGGATTTTTTAAATTATTGTGCATAAATAGTTTGAAACAGCAGGGACGTGTCAAAATATTATCTTTGGATGCTTTATAAGATATAGATAATACGTGAAAATCAAAGTTTTCCGGATGATTTGCAGAATTTGTTTTGTTGAGTAAATGTGTGTGTAAATTTAAATAGTATGATTTCTCCCACTTAAGATTATGAACACTTCAATATTTTAAGTATATGTAATATTTTAAGTATATGTACTTGTATTGTCAATACTTTAATTTAACATCTTCTTATTGAGCGTGAAGTTAGGTAGGTATTAATCTACACTTTCCGATATTTAACCCTTTCTAAGTGTTAATAAAAAAGTCTAATGTTTATTATATTATATAGCTTCATGCTTTAGCCCGCATAGTAGGATAATAAGAGAGAAACTAATGTGACAACTTTTTTTACGGGTACCCGTTCGTTTGAGGATTTGAACGGGGTATGGAGGACACCTGAGCCGGAAAATATTCGTTAGTAATGTAGGTATTTAGTATTGTTATGATTATAAGAATAGAATAAACGACTGGCTTTAATTAAAATATAATTTTCAACATTACACGTTATCCATCATAGCAGTGAAGATAGAAAGAAACATCGTGTCATGACGCTCCGTTCACCTCTTTTCGCCCGATTTCGAGACATTGCGTGTTGAGTGGTGGAACTCAACGCCGCGTTTTGTGTTACCAGAAAGCGGGGAAATGAAAAGAAAATTTTTTTAAATACATTAATTTCAATCACAACCAGCGCGGTTTAACTTCAGACGCAGTGGCACTGCCCGACGATGGCCTCCATGTTAATAATACAAAGATAGCATTATAACATTATAGCATTTGCATACTAAAATTTAAATCCTCATCTCCGTATGGCCTAGTATACCAATAATAAGTAACCACTAACAAAAATTAATAATAATCTTTGCCCGCTACCTAGTATGAGAAGATTTTATCCTTGTATCAGAGTTTTCATTTACTATCCGTTAACATCTACGTCAGAATCAAATTTATTACCTTGTCATACTATTGTTGAGAAATGTACCTACGATTATTATTTTTAAAAAGAAAGGCAAGAATTCTACACTATAATAATAATTTTAATAATTCCAGTACTTTTATTACACAACGAACATAAGTAGAGAACGGGAATTTTAATAATGGAGTGTCTTAACACTAAGTTCTCAGGGTCCATGCCTACCCTGTTATATGAGGGATACAGCGTGAAGCTAAAAAAATGAACATAAAAATGAATGAAACGATCAGTGTTGCTATCCCCGATTATTTATTCGTTAAGAATTTTCAACTTTGAAATCACATTTAATATTTTTAAACGGCATATGAAAATTTTCGCACGGTGTAAAACCGACTACTTAGGGCACGTAAGTTGCAACTGTAATAAAAATAATCAAAATAAGTATAACATATAATAATTGGTAATTACGAAGATAAAAAAATAATATAGAAATACCCAATTTACATAATATTACTGTTCATATTTACATGGGAAGTTTATCTACCTAGCAATAAAGATAGTATTATGTATCTAAGTCCTATAATATTACCATTATTTTTGAAGATTATAAATTGTGTCATAAATAAAACAAGAATTAAAATTATTTACTTCGCTATAAAATCAAATACCGTCAAACAATATATTACTACTGCAATACCATAGGAACTGTAGTATTGAGTATATGGTTTTGATTGACGTCCCTTACGTTTTTGAATAAATGTAATAGTTTAGTATTTTCATTTCCTGGGTTTGGTAACAAGGCACACCGACACTCAGCACGCAGTGCTTCAATTCGGCTGAAAATGAGAAACGGAGTGTCTTGACACTAGATTCTCAGGTTCCCTCTGCCTACCCTGCTATATGCGGGATACAGCGTTAAGCTAAAAAAAAAACCTTTTCGAATAATTTTATGATGATCAACTGTCGTTTTACGAAGATTACAGTAAACATTATTCATTCAAGTTTAAAAAGGTTATTTTATCCCTATTAATTCTCATAAAATTTCCCAATAATTGTTATTATTTCTCTTTCATTTCCTAACCTACAATTGGTTTACATAAAATAATACATATTTTATTTTTCGATATATATATTAATCGATATATACTTTTTTACCAAGTACCAAGACAGCCATACTTATGTTTTCAGTGTTTCATTTATCACGATGCTCAACAGGAAAATGTCGTATAAAAAAACAATGATCTAAAAAATATACTTTTATGTTTTTCACTTACTCTATAATACCATAAAATACATTCATATGTTAAATTTTAAAAATAAACAAAAATGACTTTTTGGTCCAAATTGAATTATTAAATACTCCAAGCATTTGAAAACTAAAATTTTAAGCTAAAATACAACAACTTTTGTGTGAACTCATATACATATTTTTCTCTGAATATTTTAATCTTTAAAATATACATATTAATAAATTCACTCCTTTTTCATACGTACTGCGAGTTCTTTAAGCTTCTGTCTGTCTATCTTTGAAGTAAAAGTTGTGGGAAATTCTTTAACAAATATCACACCTCCTCTCAACTGCTTCGTATCCGCTAACGATCCTGCATAACAAAATAATATTAGTTATTTCTTTTATTTGTAATTTTATAAAAAAAATTAAACAATTATTTATTTTAGGAAATGCCAAATACCTATTAAATTCCTAAGAATATGGTTTTATTAAAAGCATTATTTTTCTTCTTTAAGTATTTAATAGTAATTATTAAATAAGGCAAATAAAATCCTATTTCATCTCATTTCTAAGGATCAATCAAAATCTTGACGTGATCTTGTGTGAGCTTGTAAATAATGTCAAACTGCTTTAAAAATTTAATTATAATTTAGGTCTTGTATATATATTATAAAAAAAAGGACATATTTTATTTAAATTTCGAAACAAGAAAATAGCGTGTATTTCGGCATCATCGATGAATTATTATTTTTTTATTGCTTGAGGCTGTATCCCACACACATGATAGGGCAGGCAGAGGGAAACAGAGAACTTACTATAAAAACACTCCGTTCTCTTGCAACATTTCGGTTCCCCACTTTTCGCCGAATTGAGAAACCGATAAATTATTAATACTTAAATTTAAAATTTGTAATATTTTCACTTCACCTTTAACTAAATTTTTAATATCTTGTTCTGAGACATTGACGCCATCGCGAGGAATGATGACGGCTGCAGGTAAATCTCCACTTTCTTCATCAGGTATGCCAGTGACAGCCACATCTCGAACACCGGGATGCTTAATGATAACTTTTTCTAATTCCACGGGCGATATCTGAAACAAAAACAATATCAATGCTATACAGTACGTTTCTATCTGCAGAAAAAGTATATTAAGTATATATGGACAATTAAATCATTTATAATAATTTGTCATAATAATATTGGTTTCAAATACCACTTATGTAGAAAATAAAATACAGGTATCCTCAAGTTACTATAATAGTATTTAAGCTAATAGCTATCTAAGTAAACTTTTTAGAAATGCGGTAGTACTAAACTTTAAATATGCGTCTATATGCAAAATTTAATCAGCGATTTCAACTGTTGTTGTTTTCATTGTATTAATATTATACATTTCAAATCAACAAATTCAATTGTTGTTGTTATCGGTGTATTGATATACTGTATATTGTAATTACTTGGATTATTTTAAAAAGTGTATGTAATTAATTCAATTAATCTAAGAAAATCTAAAATAGAAATTATTGCTTTTACAATAACATATAAATACCTGATGGCTTTTATATTTTAGTAACAACTTCGACCGGTCAACGAAGTAGAAATTATAATATTCATCTCTATATACAACATCTCCAGTCTTAAGCCAGCCATCTTGTTCGAAAATCGTTTTAGTTCCCTCAGAATCATTATAGTATCCCTGAAAACATAATTATCATAAATATTTTACTTAGAACAAATTAAAAAATATTTTTTTAGAATACCTGTATGGCGTACCTTAAAAACACTCCGCCCTTTTAGCAAAAGCTCACCCACTACATTCGCTTCGTGAATTATTTTGTTTGTTTCTATACTTTTGATCTAAAAAAGATAAACTTAATTTATTTAGCTACCACCTATACCAAGACCAATTACGAAAGTAATTTAAAGATCAATTAAAGATTAAAATAGTTAAAGATCAATGTTGCTAAACAAATAATATTTATACATATAAAAGTATCAGGGGCAGGGGCTCGTAAAGATTTTTTTAAACAAACTAAGGTTTAAAAACCTATTATATAAACTTACTTTGTACTCTAAATGAGTAAGAGGTTGTCCAATAGAGTTCCGTGGTGAGTATGCAGCTAATGTAAATATACCTGCTATTTCAGTCATTCCATAACCAACTTGAACGAATGATTTTGGAGCTACTTTCTGTGAATTGAAGAAATAAAAATATAATTATATCTATTACGCTTATTCAAAATGAAATATTTTAATAAATTGTTTACTTATTCCATATAAAATAACTAAAAAACAGTGGGGAACGAAAATGTTAAAAGAGAACGGAATATCGTACAACTAGGTTCTCAGGTTTCCTCTGCCTACTCTGCCATGTGCAGGATACGGCGTGAAGCTAAAACAGTGTAAGTGGTTCAAATGTCACTTCACTATGCTAGTTGCGCTAACATACTAACATTTAAATCATTCAACAGCTTCTCGGAAACTGTGCTTCCACCGATGAGAATATATTTAAAAGTGTTAAGGTCGCTTCCCTCGATTTCGCATTGTTTTAGTAAGCTCGTCATGAATGTAGGGCTCACTATCACATATTCCGGCTGAAAATAAACAAAAAGGTTAATATAATAATCCGTCTTTAATATCCTTATAAATTGGAATAATTAAGTAGACTTACATCAGTAAGTCTACTACAAAAAAAATGTACTGACATTATTATGAAAAATATAAGCCTTCTGCATTTTTTCTTATATTAAACTAGCAAAATTTCACGCTATTTCATCGCCAGACTTTCGTAGAAAGAAATATTTTATGTTAAAATATACAATGTATATTTTTTTGAATGAATATGTTATATTTAAAAAAAAAATAAATTCCCTTTTATTGTTTATTTTGGTATAAACAACTGATTTCCTTCCTTTCCTTTCATCCCCATCGGAGAAATGGTAATAAGGCATCGGCCTTGTGAAAAAGTAATAATACATATTGAATAGATACAAAAGATCTACCTTATATTTCTGAACAAGATAATTGACGTGCTCCGGCGTTATGGTGGCTGAGGTTTGTATTCGAGTGTACCTAACAATAGGTGACATTATGAATTGAAATGTAGCTGTGATCCATTGAATAGGAGATATAACTAAACCGCGTCTGAAGGGACATGGAAATGTAGAGCAGCCATATCTGAAAATATAAAGTTGAAATACGGATGATGGGTATAATAAATACAAATACAGATACAGTTTTGTAAAGTAATTCACCTTACAATTGTTTTTAATCCTCATGCGTTTCCGGCATTGTATATATTGTAATTATAAATATAGAAATATTTGAACCACGAAACATCGTCACGTAGATTCTATATGAAACTTGATATTTTTTTAAATATAAAAATATATTACTCACAAAAAATAAGGAAATCCAACAATTATATTTTCGTGTGTCAATGAAACCAGTTTAGGTAGACCAGTAGATCCACTGGTTGCTGCCAGTAGCAAAATTGCCTCTTTAGGGTCAAAATCTGTTGGTCTGAAATGCCCGTAAAATTTAGGACATTTTTTACTTATATATTAGGTATGTATTACAGACATGTTTTTTAGTGCAATGTTACACGTAATATTAAACAAAAACAAGCGACAAAAACAACAATTAAAATAGAATGAAAATTTATATAAAAGAATAAAGTGGAAGTAACGACATATAAACAATTTTCAATAAAATGAAATATAATACTCGTATACTAAAAAAATTGTATTTTTAATTTCATTTAAAATTTGCGCTTATTTTTATAGTTACACAATTTTTTTAAACTTGTCCACTACGAATGTACGAGTATAGAATAGTCATTTTGGCTTGTTTATTATGTTTCTTTATTTTTTGGCTAAAAGTAGGTTTTAAAGATACATTTTTTTTAGCTTCACACATCACGCTTCACATAGCAGAGTAGATAAAGGGACCCTAAGGCCCTATTGTTAAAACACTCTAGATTATTGATATAAAAGCATACTTAAAAGTGTCCACTGTAGTACTATCCGAATATTTGTCCAAAAATTGTGAAAACGTCATGAAATCTGCATTTTGTCCAAATATAACGATATGCGGAGATATATTCAGCATTCGCAAGGCTTCCTTGACAATGTCCACTTTTGAGTTTTGACAAAATATTATTTTGGGAATTATACATTCTAATGTATTTTTAAGTTCAACTGCAATAAGAGAAAATCGTAGATTTACTTCCTACAATTACTATTATCTACTATTATTACTATTTATCATATATCTCGCTGTCTTTTTATATATTTTTTTATATTTATTTTTAGCTGCTTTTTTTGCTTTTGCGCTTTTCCCCACATATCAGAGTAAACAGAGAAAACCTTATGTCAAGGCACCTCGTTCTCCGCTCACCACCAGAATCGAGACACTGCATGTTGAGTGAAAAAACTCAAACTTTGTTACCTCAGCGAAGAAATAATTTAAACATATGTTATCATTACATCGGATGCGGATCGAATACGCAACCATTCACGTGTACAGCAAACCCGTCCCTATCACGATGTGTTGTATTTGTGAATTATAAAATATTACACATAATTAAGAAATATTATTATTTAAATAAACAATCTGCATTAATTAAGGTACATATGTCTAACTGAACGGGACAATTATGAGTGTAAATCTTAGGGGACTTCGTTTTTCTTCTAGCGTGATTTCTCTTCAGTCTTTGATGTAAAGTGGGAAGTAATAAGCTTTATGCATTTTCCTGTCTTTATATTATCGGCTATAATAATTAGTACGAATATAAAAACTTACAGACAATTCTAAATTAATGTCAATCCCAGCTACAATCAAACTCTGAATACATGAAGCGTACAAAGGTATAGCGTCAAACTAATATGATTAAAGCCGATAATAGCAACAAACATCTTGGTATTTCAACCTATATTTCTAAAACTCGTCGCACTACTGACCGTTTTAAGGCAGAACTAAATGTTTCCTCTTCATTCGTAGCTCCATCTATCTATTCATAATTAATATATTTGTGTATATCAACTTTAAATTAAAAAATAAACTAAAAGTAATCAAAAATTTCTCTTCAGAACATTTTTTTGTTATTCAATCAATCATCAGGTTCATACTATGAAAATATTGTATTGTCATCAGATCCGGACATACTTGCAAATTTCATTTATATATTTTTTAAAAGGACGGCAAAAATTACGAAAAAAATATTTTGCGAGATTTTCATTGCATATATTGATAGTCTAGTCAACAAGTTCTTATTCTAGTCTAGTCAACAGTTATTACACAAAATGAGATGAAAAAAGGGTTAAAAGCAAAAAATGTAATTTTATTTAAAATACTTGAAAAAAAAAAAGAATCTTTAAGATTACGTAAAAAAAATTAACCAAATAATTGTCACTCTCGTACCGCTTACTCTATAATTTATAATTTACTTATAAATTTAAAAACAGAAAACGGCAAAGCCGTTATGACCAGCATTGTCAATTAATTAACATATTTTTTACCTGCATTATGATGTCTGGGGCATCCTTAAAGCTTCTAAATAATATTTTCCCCACATGATACCTATCACTTGCTATACCTGATTCGGCAACTACTTGCGAAGACAATTCATGAATATAATACCGTACAGAATCTGATAAAACTTTATTCATTTCAAAATTTATTACTAAGATATTTTGTTTATTTATATTGTGTTGTTATACGCCTGCCAACAACTAGTATTCAGAACGAACTGACGCAGAACTGAACGGATTGAACTCCTATATTAAAATTCTTTAACGTTAACGGTTAACGACTCGATGAATTATTATAACTAGTATATTATATATATGGCTTTAGGTTCGAAGTCCACTCATAGGAATATTTTTGTTTATTTGGGTACAGATGTTTGCGACGACTGATTTCACTCAAACACGATCCATCTATAGTGAAAATAGTTTTTTCATTTTTTTTCCATCGATATACAAAACATAAGTATTTAAAAACCTTTTTTTTTATTAATTGTGGCTTATTTGAGCGATCCATTATAATTTATAACTTTATGTACGTTTTTGGACCTGGATAAGGTTGAATAACGTATCCTGACATGTAAAAACTTTAAATCGAGCATAGTTTTACTAAAAATGAACAATTAGGTCTGTACCTAATTGTCCTAATTTCTATTAGATAATATACTGACCTTTCAATCTGTTTTTAATGTGGTATTAATAGCTTCACCTGTATCTATCAATGTAAGAAATGTTGCACCACTATTCTGTTCTACTTTTTCTGTCTCATTTATTTAAAAAATTGCACATGTGTCCATGGCAATATTGTAATACTCGTATCAACCTGAGCATTTAGACAAATTTATTACCCGACTGTCAGAGGAGGGTTATGTTTTTCGCGCGTATCACGTATGTTTGTAATATTCTTTATTACCTCATATCTTCCAAACCCCTGGACCGAATTATATAATTAAAGTGACGTTGGATAGGCATTGATACTCCAAGTGGTCTTAGATATGTGACGTCACTATTAATTCAATATGGCGCCCTCTCGGAGCAATTACGTCATGAATAAAAACAAAAAATCGTTGATGGATACCGTGTAGCGTGTAAGGATTAATAATTAGCACATTTCAAATATGTAACATATAGCTTTTACAGCTTACTTTATTTGTATTTGCTTCCTAAAATTGAAGAATTGGTTCAGTCGGGTTTTTTGTTCTTTACAATTATGTGTGTTATTTTAAACGTGGTTTTTATTTGTTTTTTTTTGGCGTTAATGAGATGAGTTAAAACTAATTAAATACGTACTAATTTAAATGACTTTTCGATAAGTATAATTAGCAGGTATATTGTTGTATACTCTACCTATATCTTAATTATTTGTAAGTTATAATTGTGATAATGAATGAATGTATAATAAATACGATTGTCCCCGTTGACGCGTTAACAACGCGTTGACTTTGGTATTGTAAATATCACTTTATATAAACATGTATGTCAAACCATGGTAGTGTGTGCTACATTTATTTTATTAATTTAATATACTTTTTATTCATTATTTTAAAATATGTTAGTATATATATATATATATATATATATATATATATATATATATATATATTATAGACACTTTAGTGTCTAAAAGGAAGTGTAAATATTGATAAAGTGCATCCTTAATGAATATGATAAGAAGAAATGCGCAATATGCAATATTATGTTTCATTCAATTGACTTGTATTGTGTTTTGTTGTTCTCATATCGAGTTTATCACACACTTTATAAAATTGGTCGCTCAGTACAAGTTTATTTAAAGATCATAAGTATTAATTATCATGATAATACTGTCTACATATAAAATTATATGTGATATTCAAAAACATACTAGAAGAATAAACATAACTAACAATTAGTGGTCATTAGAAGGTGAAAAAAGCGGTTTCGCTCTTCGTGCTTCGTACTCTATCCTGTAGCAGGATAGTTAGAGAGGGAGGGTTATACTGCTACCTAGGAACTCAACGCCGCGATTTATCTCACCGGAGCAGAGAAAATAAAAAAAATTAAATCATTTTCCTCAGTGAGAATCGAACTTACAACCATTCATAGTTTAAAGTCACACACTATGCCATTGCATTTTAATGTCTAGCTAACTAGTCGACGAACGAACGGAACGTAACGAATGTAAAATATATGTAGCCTTAACAACATGTATTACACTGATACGATCGAAAGATTTTCACATATTAATAAGATGTGAGGGGTAACGCCTGTCGTGGCGCAGAGGCACAAGCGTGCGACTGTAAACGCGACAGGTTATGGGTTCGATTCCCACTCCAGGACATGTAAAATTTAGTATTTTCATTTCTTGGGTTTGGTAACAAGGCAAAGCGCGGCGCTGAGTTCCGCCACTCAACACGGAATGCTTCAATTCGGCGAAAAGTGGGGAACTGAATTGTTGAAAGAGAATGGAGTGTCTTAACACTAGGTTCTTTGGTTCCCTCTGCCTACCCTGCTATATACGAAATACTGCGTGAACTTAAAAAAAAAAGAAAAATAAGATGGATGGACCATGGAAGTCCACCTTAACAAATAAACAATTATAATTCCTTTATTTACTTCATAAATGAAGGAAACATGATTAAGTAAAACTTTGTTTCAATATGTTTTAACCATTTTTTTATTTTATCTTTTAACATCACTTATTAAATTTAAGTTGCTTATTAAACTCTGCCAAATGGCCTTGCAAAGAACAAGGATCCAAAGAAGACTAATATAAATTATCATTAACTGAAAATAAACGTTGTGAATCATATATTTTTTCTCTGCATATAATCATATTATTTGCAGATGCAAGATATAACAAGCCTTGCATTAAAATTCAACATTTAACATTTACCATTATATTCTCTAATATAATACATTCTCTAATAATTAAGTCCACGCAGGTCACTTAAATATCAATTTTCTTGTTTTGATAAATACAATGTGCACAAGCGTGCGACTGTAAACGCGACAGGTTGTGGGTTCGATTCCCACTCCAGGACATGTAAAATTTAGTATTTTCATTTCTTGGGCTTGGTAACAAGGCAAAGCGCGGCGCTGAGTTCCGCCACTCAACACGCAATGAGCCTCAATTGAGCGGAAAGTGGGGAAAGGAATTGTTGAAAGAGAATGGAGTGTCTTAACACTAGGTTCTCTGGTTCCCTCTGCCTACCCTGCTATATGCGGGATACAGCGTGAAGTTAAAAAGATGTCTCTTAACAGTAACTGAATGAAAGATATTTCTAGGAAATGCCTTTCAAAGACCTCCATGGTTTGTCAATTTCTTACTTATACTTCGACTTCGACTGTGATCTAACATGGAAGAGCAAGAAACATATTTACGTAGTCAAAGTTATAAAGTGAAAGTTATCAGTATTCTTAATTCTATAATATTTTACATTTTTATTTTTTTATTTTTCTGTTTATTATTCTGTTCTATATTTTAGACTATTATTTTTTGTTTCATAAAATTTATTTATGTGTACCTCTTATTTTAACGATTTCAAAAAAAGGACGAGATTTCAATTCATTTTCCTATAATACATTATTTCATCAGTATTGAATACATCTTTTTTTATTTCATCTTGTAACAAAGGTGACACTTAAGTTACTCGCAAAATGCTTGCAAAAAATCTAAATGTATTCTTATAACCAAAATAAGACAAAAGACGCGGACGTGAAATAATTTTTTAAATATTTATTTTACATTATATATACAAGGACGCTGCCTGTGTTGAGTGGCAGAAGGGCATGGGGAAAACACTAAGGATTTATTAAATTTGATATATTGTGAAATAACCATTTTTTTTTTTCGAAATGAGCCTCGAATATCTTGTATATTATTCGAATTTACAACTAAGTTTCATTTTAAAGTTTTTATTAAACCCCTATTAGTCTTTGTCTGAATATTTTCTTATTTTTTTTAGCTACACGCTGTATCCCGCATATAGCAGGGTAGGCAGAAGAAACCTAGTATTAAGTCACTGTTCTCTTTTAACATTTGCGTTCCCCACATTGCGTTCAGAGTGGCGGAACTCAACGCCGCGCTTTGCCTTGTGACCAGAGCGAGGATATGAAAATATTATTTAATATTTTCAATTCCTAGAGTAGGAATCGAACCCACAACCTGTTGCCTTTATAGTCACACGCTTGTGCCTCTGTTACACGACAGGCATCTGAATAATGATTATATTTATCTGAAGCCTTATAATTTAAAATAGCAAGCAATCGTTTGTATATATTTGCTACAAATTTTCGTAAATAACTAAAATTTATATTTTACTAAGTCGACTAGCTTATTTTTTTTGGAAGGGCAATTTGTTACGAATAGTCTAAACATACGCGACTTTTCATCAACACGTCACGTGGGTGAAACCGCGAACAGATACTAGCAATATAATATATTAAAGGCACGGATTTTTTAAAATACTACTTTGGTACCTAACTACTACTAATTTTATAAATTTGTTATATTTTAATAATTCATATTATATAATTAATAAAATGGATAGAGAGAATGTACTAATAAATTATTCGTTATCAAGTAGGGGAACGGCGGGTAATCCCGGACAGTGGGTAGCGCACTGCGTAGATAAAGAATTATTGTAAAGTTATCTTCTCTAAGGTAGAAACAAGTGTAGTTTGATCGCGGTGCGGACGCTGAGTAAATTAGTCGTGAATGAATGTTTTATTTCCGCTTAAAAAAAATCGTCGCTCCTGCCAAAAAACTGAACCATATCATAATCAGAATATATTCTGAAAAAAATATTTTATTACAGTTCAGGGTTTCATTAATATAAATAAACAAGTTCCAAATTCAATATTAAATATGAAATAAAACTGAAAAATTCTTTATTTTTATTTGCGTTTCAGTTAAGTGCTGCTCCCCTGGCCTTCTCCTAATATTAATTTTACTTACTTAATTGTATAAATACATACATACATACATAGCTTCACAGGTAGAGGGAACCTAGTGTTAAGACACTCCGTTCCCCACTTTTCGCCGAATTGAGGCGGAACTCAACGACGCGCTTTGCCTCGTTACCAGAGCGACGAAATGAGATTACTAAATATTATTTAATATTTTCAATTCCTGGATGGGAATCGAACCCACAACCTGCCGCATTTACAGTCACACGCTAGTGCCTCTGCGCCCCGACAGGCCTTATTGTATCTAGATTGTAATTTAATACGATCGCTGTAATTTAAAACTGTAGGTTAAAGGTTAACCGCATACATGTCGATTATAAAACAGAGACGTCAAGTTGTGTAGGAAAATTGTTTGTATAATTATCTACAATCAAAGATAAAATAAACTTTATGAATGATTTGAATTCATAGAGTTAGCATTTATATAGGTAAATGCCTTTCTATACATAGGTTTCACTATTTCAAATATTTTATAAATATATACTTTATTTAGCAAAGAAAAAAGATAATTGAAGGTACTACTAGCTCCACACTGTATCCCGCACATAGCAGGGAAGGCAGAGGGAACCTAAGAACTTGTACTAAGCGTTCAGTGACACTCCGTTCTCTCATTATCCGCTCCCCACTTTCCGCCGAATTGAGGCATTGCGTGCTGAGTGGCGAAACTCGACGCCGCACTTTGCCTTGTCACCAGAGCGAGGAAATGAAAATACTAAATATTATTTAATAATTCCATTTCCTGGCGTGAGAATCAAACCCACAACCACACATTTGAAGTCAGACTTGTGGCTCTGCGGATTCGTTCGCACTCTATTATTTCCTCGGTACTAATCAGAAGATAACATGAAACTTGATGTTAACTTTCACCACTTATCTAACCCACAATGTATCAAACTCAGGTGAAATGTCTACTGACACTTAACTCGGTTCTTTGTGCCCATTTTATAAGTATAAATGAAATTTGTAAAAACCATGCACCAATATATTTGACGATTAATTTTAAAATATTCATACTATATTTTAAATAAAAAAGTTGAGACTGGAGATATAACACAAATTTATCTCTACCTACGTTGATGTTGATGCGTTAAGTAGAAATAAAATAATAAAATGCCAGTT
Source organism: Philaethria dido (assembly GCA_033558755.1). Classification (NCBI taxonomy): domain Eukaryota; kingdom Metazoa; phylum Arthropoda; class Insecta; order Lepidoptera; family Nymphalidae; genus Philaethria; species Philaethria dido. The sequence continues at coordinate 25,751 of JAKGSA010000889.1, forward strand.
AAACTTTGCCATCTGTAATTACGATATGTGACTCATTAACGTAAGATTTATTTTATAGACATTATAGCCTTTAAAGGTGACCAGCTGTTCATAGACTCGTGCTTCACAGATAAGCGCATATTGTAGGTTACTTTAATTAAGTACTATGCCTTACAATATAGCATGAATTTGTATTTTAGATTACATAGCAGTTTGAAAATATATGAGAAATCTAGCCTTTAAAGCGCAAGTAGAGCTATTAAGTTTATTTACTTAAAACTGTGACTTCATTACGCGAAAATTACTAATGTTAGTAAGCTATATTTAGCAGTCGGGTATCAGCCTAACATTCCCATTATTTTTTTACTTTTATTTTTGTTAGTTTAACGCTGTACCCTGCATATAGCAGTGTAGGCTTAGGGAACCTGAGAACCTAGTGTTGAGATACTCCCCACATTCCGCCGAATTGAGGCATTGCGTGCTGAGTGGCCGAACCCAACGCCGCGCAACATCCCTTTCCCATAATATTGTAAACTAAACTAATTACATTGATGAAATAAAATGTTTTGTTTTAACTTCTTCTTGACCTGAGACTTCTTTTTCTGGTAAGTATAAAAGCGGACTATTCGTGAACATACCTATTTAACAAAATTGATGATATAATATAACGTTGTTTGTATTTTATCTTAGCAATCATATGTTAATATGTTTATAGATATACCATATACCATAAAAAAGTAAAACACTTATTGAAGTAACTGCGTACGAAATATTTTTTTGTATGTAAAAAAAGATATTTTAAGTACTCTACTTAAATTGTTGGTTATAGGAGAATTATTTAAATTTGGTAAACTAAATTTAAATTGGTAATATCTTTTCTCCTAAAAAAAATATATAAAAATGACTACATTGATTAACTATCTCCTGTCGCCGTATCGCCTGTCGTGGCGCAGAGGCACAAACGTGCGATTGCAAGCGCGGCAGTTTGTGGGTTCGATTCCCACTCTAGTAAATATAAAAATGTAGTATTTTCATTTCCTGAATTTGGTAACAAGGCAAAGCGCGGCGTTGAGTTCTGCCACTCAGCACGCAATGCCTCAATTCGGCCTTAACACTAGATTCTCAGGTTCCCTGTGCCTACCCTGCTATATGCGAGATATAGCGTGAAGCTAAAAAGAAAAATAATAATATTTTAATATTTAAAACCACTTCAGAATTTACGCAGTGGTAATAAAATAATAATCGAGAAAGCTCAAAAGAGTCACGGACGCGAAGTCTGTGGCTCTAACAAACACAGTATAAAAAAATATAAATATTCAAATTACTTTTGACCTTGTTTTGCAATATTCTGCAACAAATTCTTAAAGACAACACTATAGACGTAACTAAATTATCGAGAGAAAATTTTTTATTTATCTTTTACGTTAAACCTGTTTTCATCGCATGTACTCGTATGTATGTACACATTGAGACACCACGCTACTATAGAATGAAGAACTTGTGATATCTCCAAGAAATAAAATAAAAAAACGTCATAATACTCATTATAAAATAAACATAGTAACGTACTTTTATTATTAGGCTTATCATATTTTAAGTCTTTAAATTATTGATTGATCTAACCGTATTATTAAATCATATGTATACTATAAATATTCAGTACTAGTAATTTTTAATTCACGATGTTCCACCAATAACCGCTTCTTAGCAGTTCTCACATCTTGAATTTAAAAAGATAATAATTAGTATATTATATTTGTTTTGCAGAGAAAATCTGATATTAAGACACTACGTTCTCCGCTTCTCGTTTCAATTCGAGACGCGACGATAATAATCAACGATACGTTTTGTCTTACCAGAAAGTAGAGATGACATTAAAGCAAAGTATATATTAAAAAAAACCACTGCTTATAAAATCAATATGCTAATTTATATATGAAAATAATTAAAATTTAATCATAAATAATAATTAATATAAGACATTATAAGGAATAAAGTTATATTAATGTATTTAATTTATTCACATACTATGTACATATTATATAATGTCAAACAACATAATATGTCAAATAATTATGAATAAATTTGACAAAATTTTCAAACACTTAAAACTTAAACATTGTTAATAGTACATGTAACGTTAAAAACACGTTCAAAGTGCAAAAGAATAGTTGGAAATTGAATAGAAATGTTTTTATGGTAGGTATATAATTAATATCTCATATAGCAAGAAGAGGTACGATATTTTTTATTTGTTTATTATGAATTTGTAAACAGCTTAACATAAAAAAATGGCTAAGTCAAGTTTTTATACGGTTGCCATTTGTAGGTAATGTAACATCATCATGACTATATAATGCTATATAAGCATTATAAATCCGGTATATTTTTTTAGCTCCATGTATCACCAGCAAGTAGCAGCACAGTCAGACAATTCCAGAACACAGTTGAAGTATTGCTATATATAGATACAATCCTTCTTCAGCGTTTAATGTTATGTGTTTTTAGAGATCAACTGTCAATAATAATTATATAATTTTATTACTTTTCTGAAGAATTATTAAAATTTATTGAAAAACAAGAAAATTAGTAAGTTATGTGTGAGGCCTGTCGTGGCTCAGAGGCACTAGGTGCGACTGTAAACGCGACAGGCTGTGGGCTCGACTTCCGCTCCAGGAAAAGAAAATGTTAAATATTTTTTTGTATTTTCATTTCCACGCTCTGGTAACAAGGCAAAGCCCGGTGTTGAGATCCACCACTCAGCACGCAGTGCCTTGATTCGGTGGAAAGTGGGAAAAGAAAAAAAAATGTTAGTGTCATGTACCCATCCCTTAATTCCACGACCTTACAGAATTCCGTCGCCGTCGTAAAAACAAAAATCGGAAAATATTGGGCAGAGCTCAACATGTCAGAACATCTTATACACCTTAAAAAAAGGTCATTGCCAAAATTCGATAATGAATTACTAAACTAAATACCTTGACATCCTATACCGGTTTCCCTAAATATATCGGTTTTCCTAAAAATTACCGGCTTCCCTAAATATATATACCGGCTTCCCTAAATATACATACCGGCTTCCCTTAATACATATCGACCTTAGTTTACCGGCTTGCCTGACTAAAATTTTTACCCCTCGCCACTGATACCCAGTAAGAAGTTTTGGTAGCACGTAAAACAAAATACACTGAAATTGAGAACTTCTTCCCTAGTAAAAGTACATCACAATTTACATAAATGTTTTATCTATTATTAATTATCATATAAATACCAGTTATCAGCTTAATCATAATTATAATATTTAGTTACATAAGCTGATAATCTGTTTATTTATCAGTGTATTAGAATTGATATTTATATTAAATACAACATCTGAATAAGAATATTATTCATTACGTCGGTTTTGTCATTATTACTTACTTTTAAAGCTACTTTTCTCTTAGTAAGTCATTGTATTACTTTGGAACAATGTTGTTTTTGTTTTTTATACATTTAACATTTAAAATATATGCCAAACCAGTCGAGACATTACCAGAAACATGCCTTTTACATATTTAACTTTGTATATGCCAAACATGATTATTCTTCAAGCCCAGCAATTTTCACTATAAGTGATATGAAAAATTATTTATTACCCTAGTACTTAACCATAAAGTCATAATATGTACCATAAAGTCATAATATGTATTTTTTAAAATAAAAATTAATTTTGACCCACAATGGGTGGAAAATAGCGAACGGAGTAGTAGTGTCTTCTGGTCTCTCCGGAAACCTCAATAAAAAAATAATAATATTTATCATTTACACATATTTTTAGAACAAAACAAAGTCAGGCAGCATTCTATGCTAGTACGTGTTGAAGGAAACAAGTGTCTATACTGCGAGGACTTGCCTTGAACCACTGACGTGGATAGTGCGTTACAAATGGACAAATATCTGGGTAAAACATATAAACTAAAATCGTCGGAGAATTTCGACGAATATCTTAAGGCTATCGGTAAGTATATATTTAAAATTATTATTTGAAACGATATAATAAATAGTTTTGTTTGTGTTAACATTACATCTACAATTTTTTCAATTTATATTTATGGTCAAGCAATTACCTACGAATCTAATCTAATCTCAAACATATTCATTATTGATAACTTGTATTTAGTAGTGAACGTTAAATGATGCCTTTAATTTAGGAATTGTAAAGAATATCTTTTTAAATAATATGAACTTCACTCTTAATTCCGTATAGTGGGGTGTTTAAAAAGAACCTAGTGTCAAGGCACTCCGTTCTCCACTTTCTGCCCGTAATAATTTATTTATTTGATAAAATTGTTCAGGTAGATAAAATAAATTAAAATAAATGACTTATTTCGTGAAATTTATTAAATCAATATTATATCAAATCATATTTAATGTAAATTGCATTGATATTGTGGCCTAGTTAACACAAAGTCCAGTTTTAGATTCATGGCATAATTTCTTTGTTGCGTGGCATAATCAATTATGTCTATGATTAAGCATCATAGAAATAATTATATTCTATTAAGGAATATGTTGTAGGCCGTAGCTTCTTTTCTAAAATGTAAAATTATATAAAATGCAAAAAATATATCTTTTTGGCTTGTCTCTTTCATAATAATTCTGTAACATACCGAAACTAAGTAACTAATTCAATTTAAATAATTAAATTGAAAGTAGCGTCAATTTTGAACTAAAGATGACCGAGATATAGAATTTATATTTTTTATGACTTTTTGTTTATTTGAATTTTAAGTAATTTATGTTACAACGAGTAAGTAACAAGATAATTAGTTCAAACGTAAGTTTGAAATTACACTTTTTTGTCTATTACCGGATTTTTTCCAAGCTCTTTGATTAGAAGATCTATTGACTTCTGCAAAATTTGAGAAAAGTCTAATGACTACTGACGTGTATGACCTCTTTCAGGGTGCAGCAAAATGTCGGATAGTCTAAGGTATTCAGACTTCTCGCGAATAGTAAAATTCCATTATTTTCTTTTGTACGTCAAGATTGCGAGATTATTATATGTAATTATACGTAATTATATATTTTTTAAGTATATGTACTCATAATATTTTTCTCTTTATTTATTGTAGCAATTACTAATAAATAAATGAATTTATTTAAGTAACTCAATGCGAAACAGGCTATAAGGATAATAACCTAGTCTAATCATACCGTAGAAAACATTTTCATCTCAATCATTTCCGATAAATGAGAACCGATCTACGCTATTCAATATAAATATATTGTAAAAAAAGAAATTTCTATTTCATCAAATGTACAGAATATGTATTGCTAGTTTTAGTAGTTATCACTATGAAATACAAATTCCCTGTTTATAAATATTCAAATCAAATTGAACTTGTTAAACTTTTCATATGTAGTGAAAATACAAATTGAATAAATATTATTCTTATACGCATATAAATATAATTCGAAGTATGTACTATCCAAATTAAATTCTTGATAATAATTCTACTTGAAAATAACAAAAAAATAGAATTCTTTATCTTACTAGTATATCATTGAAATAATAAATCCCAGATCAGGCGTTTAGTGGTTGTTATCATACCTGAATCATTAAAAAATAGGCCTTTAATGAACTGAAAAACTTTTGAAAGTGTAATGGATTTCACCAAAACGGAACAAAATCAATAATCATAATACATATATATAATCCGATGCCGGACTGTCGTGGCCACTACATTATCTCCCCCTTTCATCTATGCACTGTAGGTCGGCAATGTTTTTAAGACACCTCTGGTGTTGTAGATGTCCATGCGCGAAGGTAACCATCAGGTGATCCTTCCGCTCGTTTGACATGCTTTATCAATAAAAGAAAATCAGTAATTTATTGTATTTTTTATTAAATATATAAAACAAATCGGCCTGTACATAAGCACTTCGAGATTTAATGAAAAAAATATATTAAAAGAATAAACGGAAAATTGCTACTTATGTAAATAGCTTTATGTCGTGTGTATGTAGCATTTTACACTATCATGGTAATTATAGCGTCATTGACTCACGGAATTGGAAAGATATATAAATTTGTTTTTTATACTTGTTTTTACATTATTATATACATACGGACACGCGACATCATAGTGTTTGTAAGTAAATCGTTAAGGTCCAGTTGTTGTCACGTGTCAGTTATAATTCTCTAATTTAGCGTGGGTAATAGCGGGCGAGGATATGATTACTTAAACCTGAAAATGCAATACGATTAACAGCCAGTGAAGCTATGTGAGAACATCGGGTTAAATCGGGTAACGAACGAACGGTAGCGTTCATAAGTTGCCCGATTTTACCCGATTCAAGCAGTCCAACAAAAATGTCCACATGCAAGCCGACCACGCGCTCCACCTCCTCCCTGTAACAACTCTCTCACTAACACTTTTCACTCATTTTTCACCACATCAGTTTTCACCACTAGTTTATTCTCACATAATAGCTAACAGAAATTACTTCATTTTGTTTTCAAAAATGTTATGTGACATCTATAAGCCGACGTGCGCACACGCATATGCGCTCAAATAGAGTGCTAATCTTTGACCACCAAAGTTGAGTTGCCCTTTCGACCAGTTATCATCTCTCATGATGATATGAACACAAAGTGACAGTTTAACAGCGACACTTCGACCAGCTATCATCTCATATGGACTTGTACCGGATGGACATAGACCGGATATTCTAACAGCCTACCTTCCGCCGTCTTCATTTCATAAATGAAAAAATTACATGGATAATCTAACAGCATAAAATGTATTGCAATATAAAATATGAATCTATAAGATTTCTCACACCTAATTATCTTACCTATAAGTAGGTAATTTCAATCGTTTTCTGTTCTACTTCGATAGTATAATTTCAAATGTTTCAGTTCAATTGTAACGGTAATTACTTAGATTCATCGACCAGGCGTTGTGAAAATATTACGTTAATGTTATGTCCAAATGTATTTAAGTTATTCAGAGCATATTTTTTGTTTAATTAATGTATTATAACTTCGTATAAGTATTGATAAATTGTTAATAAACTACCTTAGAAGTCAGTCAGTTAGTAATGTGTACATATATCTGTTCATTAAGGTTTGTTTTAATACAGTTTATCGAATTCATTCATACAGAGGATTGTTAGACTACTTACTGAAAGATTATAAAAAACTCACTTGCACATTAGATTTTTCAAGTTTTGCAGTCAAATCATGATTTATTCAAGCCCAATCGTGAATTATTTATTTATTTATTCAAGCTTGAAAAGAAACTACATTCAAATACGATGTTAAACAAAAACTGTATATTGAAAATTACGTAGTACTGTAAATTCAAATAATTTTAAATTAAAAAAAAATAACTTATCAATTCGATATATCGGCCACCTATAAATCAAAACTCCGCTATATTCACCAACAATACCTCTTTCTCTCAATATGAAGTAAATATATTTTTTTGTTAAATTCATATTTAATTAATTAAATTTTAATAGGTGTGAGATATGTGATATGGCATATTATAGGTAGGATGGTAGGAGTTGTTTTGAAACGGTTTACCTTCAATGAAACTTCACCCCTTGCCACTGTGGCATAGGTTTCATTACTGTTGAGGTTGAGATATGAGCCCAATATGCTCATGGTCACCTTTTTATATTAAATTTTTATGTCTAAATATATTATTCAAAATAATAACCACCAGTTTTAAAAAGATTATTTTCGGTTCTGCCATAAAATGTTGGAAAAGATTAAGCATAACATTAGTTATTCATAAAGAGGGACTAGTGGAGATATTAGAGGGATATTATTATATATAGTTATCCGTGATTCCAAAAAAGTGGCTCTATTTAAAAAGATATATTTTTATAAATTTTATCTTATTTATCATAATTAAATGATGTGCTATGTGGTTTATCCGTGTAACAAATTTTCAATATTTTTAAAGTTTTAGTCGCACACATTGTATAAGAAAAATATTTAGAGATGGATAAAAATTTTACGTAACCGGATTTAAGCCCGATATTCTTAAAATACGTTTATTGTTTGAATAAACTCAGGGAATTCTGATATCTATTTAATATTTTCAGTTATATGTAATAAGTTTGGTTGGACAAGTTCTGCTACTCAGTACACCACCAGTCTTAATAGACTAAGTAGAGAATGCAGCTAGGTTTTCAATATTTGTTTTCGTAGATTAAAGCAATGTCGAAATATGCAGTTCGAGTAACTACGTGTATTAAGTACCTAATAACCTTTTATTACAGATGTAGGCTTGATTTCTCGAAAACTTGCGACGTCCTTGTCTCCGACCTCTGAATTAGTAAAGAATGACGATGGTTCATTCTCTCTTAAATTCGTTACACCTATTAGAACTATAACAATTACATTTAAGCTTGGAGAAGAATTTGTTGAAGAGAGAGCTGATGGTGTTAAGGTATTGTTTTAAGCTTTTTCTCATGAATCTGTCCAAGTAGTAAAAAGAATCTAAGGAAATTATTCTAATGACGCCTTTGTGAAATGACAGAAAGTATGTTTCGTCTTCACACTTTGAATACAAGTAGTATAAGAAAAATCTTTTCTTTATTATTTTTAAAACGTTATTGTTTATTTGTAGAAAAAAAATATATTAAGTCAAAGATAGATCTCAAAGCAATATCTATTATAAAAATCAGCCTACAATCTTCCAAAGACATTAGGCGTTACACGAAAAACGGAGTGTCTTGAGTCTTGTTTCTCTCTGAGTATATTTCTACTATGCAGGAAAAAGCTATAATAAATATAATGTATATTTCAGGTTAAATCATTGATATACTTGGAAGGGGAAAATCTTGTTCAATCACAAGTGGAGGAGTGTGGCAGGAAATCAATTCACGTTAGAGAATTTACGGATACATCGCTTGTTGTGGTAATATATTCTTTTAATATTATGTATATTAATATTATTTTTATCATCTACAATAAGTAATAAATAAAAAAAATAATATTTATAAAAACGTCAGCTTGATGGAGTTAAGAAGTAGGCTCTGTGTATTATTATACATACGGCTATACACTCCATAGTTCTGGGAAAAATTCAAATGGTGGAAGAAGGAGGAATGTTTATATATTTATAACGAGTTGTCTCTCACTGCTTTATTTGCATGGAATTTCTATCCTATCTTGTTTAGATTAAAACAACATAAAATACTGTTTTCATTTCTTCACGCAATGAGTTTCACAAATCCTTTCTCCTACAAACATCAACGAAACGTGCTAATTTTAAGCATTCTTTCTACACATAGCAGTGTTCGCTAGGTGTCAATCACTCAGTAACCGATGAATTATATATATTATATTTTCTCTAGTCTATTTGTAATTAAAATACGCAAAAATCTGTCATATAACACAAAATGTATCTAAAATGATTATAACGAACGAACGTAGGTAATACTAAATTGTCTCTAGCTAACATGCATAAGAAAGCAGATGCATGATATGAAAAGTTTAGAAGTAATAGTTAAATCTAGCTCATTGAGGCATCGCGGCGCAGCGGGACAGTCTCCGACTGTTAACACTATTGGTTATGAGTTCGATTCCCACTCGAGGAATGATTATATGTATTTAAATTATTTTCATTTCCCTGGTCTGGTAAGACACAGGAACGCGGCGTTAAGTTTCACCTCTTTAACACGAATTGTCTTGAATTCGAGCGGAAAGAGGCGAACGGAGTGTCTTGACACTAGATTTACTTTGACTATCGGGCTATGCTGGATAAAGCGTGAAGCTGCCTTGCCTTAGTTAAATCTGAACGGCTAAATAAAGTTATATTTGTGTAAGTAAAGTTATTTTTGTATTAATAACTAGTACATTTGAATCATACTTATGTGACATTCGATGTCTTTTGTCTAAAAAACTGATTGTATAAAAAACTCGTGTAAAACTATTTTCACTTTTATTTATTACTTTTTTTTAGCTTGTATATAGTATATGTGAATATGATATTTTAAATTATAATAAGTCTCTACCTAAATGTTAGACAACGCTGAAGTAAGGTGACATTCGTATAGGTTTATGAGTGCATGCATCCTTGAATTTAAATATTTTAAAAATATATAAGTTAAATAAATAAAAACAAAAAAAACAATTTCATATTTATTATATACAAACAAATAAATTTATAGCATTTTTACATTTACTGTACTTCTTGAAAACTTGCGACGTCCTTGTCTCCGACCTCTGAATTAGTAAAGAATGACGATGGTTCATTCTCTCTTAAATTCGTTTCACCTATTAGACTTACTGTTATTTATTTATTTTGTATAAGTCAGATCCATTTCTTTTGTTATCTAATCTGAAAAAGACCTATAAACTAATCATTGAGATTGGTTACTCATTGTGGAAATGTATCTGCTGATAACTAAGTATATATTCGTTATTTTAAACTTCACACTGTATCCCGCACGTAGCAGGATAGGCAAAGGGAACCTGAGAAGACACTGCTTTCGCTTTTAATATTTCTGTTTCCCACTTCCCTCCGAACTGAGGCATTGAGTTCTGATCGATGTGTCGATGTCGTAACTTAACACCGCGCTTTGCTTGGTTACAAGAGCGAGGAAATGAAAACTCTAAATATTATTTAATACTTTTTTCATTTCCTGGAGTGGGAATCGAATCCACAACCTATCGTGTTTACAGTCGCACGCTTGTACTCTGCGCTCATCCTCTCTCCTCATATAGTATATATTAATTGCTAAATTATAATTTAACTCCAGAATTATTAAGGTACATTTTCTAATCAGCTTAGTATTTGTTAAGTATCTATATAATTATTATTTCGAAATGCCAAGTGTAACTAGATAAGTACCTCTTATCGTTTTTTAGTCTCATATACTTCGATGTCAACTGACTTAACCAAGTCACATTTTGTGACATTTAAATCACTTTTTTGATTCCTTTATTCATTAATGGAACCAATAGAAGTGGTATATTCACTTCTATTGGTTCCATGAAATTCCTTTCATATAATTTCCTAAATATGAAATTATTTTAGGGTTTTATTTATGTTAGAAATCGGAGAAACCTATACCTAAATTTTACAACGCAGATAGGGCTGCTAAAATCTTCTCTGAAAATTCTGGGCGGAAAATTTCAATTCAATTTTATTATTTTACACCTTACCAAAATAAAATTAATTACAATATTATATATACTTTTTATGATTTTATTAAATTATTCTTAAAGTAAGCTTACATATATACATTGGAATTTGTATCCACGTTTGTCATATTAATTTATGATAAATATTTTATATACGCAATTGTAAAAATAGGACACTGGATAAAGCCTTATCAAAAGAAATAAATAACCCAAGATACCCATCTGCTTGGACTGTATGTAGGAGCTATCGCATCGTTCGTTGTTATCTCAGAACTGATAATAGTATTAATAAACTATTTTCAAAAATATATACATAATGACATCATGAACTAAGCGACAAAATCACCTCATAGACAATTGACGTTTTTTTTTTATTTTATTTTAAATCATTTAACAAATTCATTTCAACTACATCGTACTCAATTGTCGTATTGTACTTTATTAGTCGTACACTTACAGTGACAAGTAGGATCGACGGGCGTTTAATATGAACATTTGAATTCAAATTAGATTTAAAATTTTCAATTTAAAAACGTCACTTGTAAATAATTTATTCAATTATCAACTTATAGATAAATGTACTGTAGAGAGAGATAGAGGGACATAAAACTCTGTGATTTTTTACATATGACCCGGAATATTAGGAGATCGACACTTCTGCCGAATATTATTATCACTGATTAAAGATAGAAAATAGTAATATTTATATATGTACATATCCAAGTTTTACTATTTTAATATTTTTTACATATTATTTTATATCTATATATATCATTTCTATACGTATATCCATCATATTCATGATTGACACATATGAGAAGCAGTACAAAATCTCTGAGGATTTTTGTGTTTCGTCATCCAGACCAGACATTTTTCTGTACTCTAGAAGCCTAAAACGCGTAGTCCTGGTAGAACTTACAGTTCCGTAGGAAACAAACATTTATCAGTTCATTTTTAGCAGCTCGTATTTCGAAGGCGGCATTAGTAGGATCTTTAAAATTTGGTTAGGTAGAAAGAGGAGCGCGGACAGTGAAGGTGAACGTTAATGAGTATTTTAAAGGGGCCCCTTAAACCTACACTTGGGTCGTAAGTCCCAGGCACTCTCCAAGCTTCTCTCTTTGCAACGACATGGGCCCGGCACCCGCACGGTGAATCCATGGATTGCTAAGGAGTTTCTTCTCATATTAGTGCAAATACAAAAACCACAATTAATTGCATTTGATTCTAAATACGTGTTGCGTAATAAGTTACCAAAAAATAAATATTATTTTTATGATCTATTAACATAATTTTTAAATAGAGCCAAGACTAAGTGTCTTGCTTGATAATCAATTTTTATGGTAAACAAAAACGAATAAATCTTATCAAATGCTTATAGTTCTTTATATTGTATTTTTTTGAACTTGGGAACCTAGTGTTAAGACACTCCGTTTCCACTTTCCGCCGAATTGAGGCATTGCGTGCTGAGTGGCAGAACTCAACGCTGCCTTGTTACCAAACCCAGGAAATGAAAAATTCCATTTCTTGGAGTGGGAATTGAATCCACAACCTGTCCCGTTTACAGTCGTATGCTTGTGCCTCTGCACCACGGCAGGCGTTATATTAATAAAATTGTATGTATAACTCTTGTGTTTGGTTGCATTTAACTTGCGCTTCAACTATCTCGAGTCCTAACTATAGGAAATATATATCAGTATATCAATGTAACAAATACAATATAAATAACATAAAAGATTTACAGCTCATTCTACGCTTATATAAAGTAAAATATGTTGAGTCTTAATGTGTTTGTATAACAATTTAAATAAGTCAATCGATCCTCCATTTCCACTTAAATAATATTGACATTACAAGTCACGGAGACTTTGTTAAGTAGATTACAAAATCTTAAATGCTGTTTTCTTGTTTTCGTGGTAATTTTATAAAATCCTTACGCCTGTCGCACTGTATAAATATTTTTAAAAACATATAAAAATAAACTTGCAAAAAACATAGCTACAAGAATTTTTCAAACTAATTTATTTATGGAAATATATGGAGATCCAATTACGTAGTATTATACTGAAATTCCAGAAAATTTTTATTATTTTTACATTGTGTAATTTATTATTTCTTTGCTAAGTTATATTTTTTGTTTCAGACATCAACAGTAGATGGTTGGGATGGCAAATGTGTTAGGATATATGAATTAGTCAAATAAATTTTAAATATTGTTATAAACTTGCTACATACTTATTAGTGACTGCAAGTCTCTATATGAAGTGTATGCAATAAATCCTATAATATAAGCCAAGGCTTCTCATATATGTACATGTAGTTAACATTTGTGATTATGTTATATCTATAATAAATTTTATTTTTTATACATACTTATTTTTATTATAAGCTATGGAAATCAAGAGTTACATCAATAAATGTTTGAGTAGCGAAATTTACTTAAAACAATGTACACTGAAATAAAAAGACATCATATGAGTGGTATGATAAAAACATTGCACCTCTAATTCTTTTGACATAACAACGCTTGTAGTAGTAAACAAAGTGAAGTTGTACATGATATCGGGACATCAATTTTTAAGTTTTACAAAATTATGATACGTCACCATTTGAAATTCTGAAGTTCTCTTAATTCATGAGAAAGTCATCTACTACAACTAAAATTTGATTCCATAAAACGCCTGGCAGTTCAAGTCACCGGTTGGTCTAAATTCAGTGACTGCTTCGGTCTTCTTCTCTCTCTTTAACACATTCGCACCTGGCTAATTTTCTACGATTCAATTCTGGTTGCCGGCAAAAATAATGAAATTCTGAAGCTGCTGCAAACTTGTTTCGTCAAGGGGAGGACAAAATGTATAAAATTTGTTTTGAAATATCAATGTTCAAAATATAATATAATAATTTGAAATAACGTGAATTCACGTCAGCGCTAACCAGAAATAGAATTTTAAATAACGTGAATTCACGTCAGTGGTCGCTAATGTGTTAATTATGGAGAGATGTCTCTCTCTCTCTCTCTCTGCTCTCTCTCTCTCTAGCTCTCTGATATTTGTCTATACAAAAAGGGTGATGCTTCAAGAAGTTATTTGATGGGTTCCATAATCCCATTTACCCATCGTACCTCCCATCAATATATTTAATATATATAATAATATCCACACAATCTAGACGCTTGCATTTTAAATAAATGCTTCAATGTTTTTTTTATATATTAATTAACTTTTTTTATAAAACTTTTTTTTTATAAAATAGTGTGTAATAGCGTGTCACAATTTGAGATTGTCTAAGTGTTATGGTAAAATATTTTCTGAATGAATTTTAAATTATCTGTAAAATATAATTTGGCTAGGATTAAGAAAAAATAAATTATTTTAATTTTGACGCCTGCGGTAAGATGGTTTTCCACCAAAAAGCGTGAAGGTAAAGGAAAATCAATTGATTTTTGGTTTGAGTTTCCAATATCAACGACTGGTAAATGGAAACAGTTCAGCATCGTTAAGTCCCAGCAGACGGAGTTTCGAGCATCAACAACTTATTATATAATATTTAAGAAGAAGAAACTTATTTAGCGCACCATAAATTCACCGTGCGGGTGGCGAGCCTATCGCGTTGCAAAGAGAGCAGTTTGGAGAGTGCCTGGGACTTACGATCCAACGTGTAGGTTTAAGGGGCCACTTGAAAATGTGCATTAACGTTCACCTCCACTGTGTGCGCTCTTCTATTTATTATATAATAAATAACTAACATCGTGAACAATCCGCAAGACCTTGATTATTGTAATCGAGACAAACATTATACCTACCTACATTTTTCCTCTGTTCCGGTTGTCCTTGTTATAAATGGCATCATTTAAAAATATAATCTAGATTGTAAGTATACTACCTAATATTTTTTTTATTATTTGCTCAAAACATATGTATCTCACAGACTTTGTATTTTAAGGTAAAACTAAGTGTGTCAATTATCCAAAGACTAATACTGTATTTTTGTAGCACGGACCTTGCGAGAACGACAAGGAGAAAAAGAGAAAATAACACCAATAATAACCCTCTCACAGTTTATAAGTTTCGTTTTCTTTATGAATACCTACCGCTCACTTTACCGTAATTTAAATTAACATCAACTTAACAATTTTTATGTGCTGAATTCAGTCAGTGAGTGGATATATTTATTTAATGTACATATATCCTAGATTTGTTTGGACAAATTTTACTAGTCAATTCTCAATGTCCGTCAATAAATAGATATAAAGTAGAGAATGAAATGATGTAATAACTAGCTTCACGCTGTAAGGGAGACCGGGGATGGTTGCCTATAGGGGCCGGTAGGCTAATCGACATTAACTCGTCACCATCGCATGATTTTCATCAACTAAATATGAGCGTCGATGCCTTCCCGCGACCCGCGAACTCGTGCGAAATGAGCCGCGGGAGTTGCGAAGCGTTCGCGAGTGAAATCACATGTTGTGTTTTTGGTATCGGTAAGATTTTTTTTTCGTTCGTACTTTATTTGTTATTGTGCCTATAAATCTGTTAGAAACAATGTTGTTCTGATGCCTCATTAAAATATAATAGTTCTATTATATATAAAATAGTATTGCTCCTATGTTAGTGCCACAGTTTGCAAATGATGAACATGCAAAATCAAAAATTGCATCAGGGGCTGGTTGACAAATTTTGTTCGGGGTAGGTAGACTAATTAGTCAATCAACCCATTCAAATGAAATGACACCACTTCATTCATCAATCCACTTGGGTTAAATCAAAATACATATCAACATATGAGGTTCTATGAACCAAACCCATGTGTAACACCACATTCATATCATAGGGCCTTTTCCGTCAGCAGCACCACGATTAATAAATAGAATCAACGTACGAAAACTGTAAAAGTACCATTTACACAAACACTTTAGGGGAGAAAATCTTTTTGAAAACAAAATTAAGCAAATACAGAAGGATACTTTTAAAAAGATGAAAACAAAAAACTACCCTAAAAGCAAAGGAAAATTCAATGCAATAGGCAAGGGAAAAACGACGATGATCTTTCAGATGTAAGCGACGACAGATGATGCAAATTGCGTCATCTGGAATGCACCAAATTCTATTCAGCCGGTAAACCTAGTGAACAGTGGATTCAGAGCAAAAGTAAATACGCAAAAGGTAATGTGTCATTTTACCAATCCAGAAACTGTGATGAGGTTTTAACTGAATTGAATAGGAGATCTATATTCCCCAAGATTCTAATATGAAAGTGATATATTTGGATAATTAAGTTAAGTTAACATAACGAAGTTTTCTGTATGATATTAGAGACTTACAAGTTTATGTACATATGTTGAATAATATTAATATGACAGCGATGTGATTTTTGATTAGGGATTTATTACAATAATTCAAGTTACAATTAAGGTTGGAACAGAAATTACAAAGAATTAATATAAGTAATATTAATTCTTTGTGATTTCTGTTATATTTTTTTAACTTTAAAATAAGAGAATAAAAGGTTGTTGTATTTATCAAAGTTTTTTGTGAACGGAGAAATCTTAAATTTAAGTTTGCTTATTTAAAAAAAAAAAGTTTTCTATAATTTAATACATTTTCGTGTTTTATTTTAAACTAATCCTCTTTATTTATATTAATTATTGTCTCGGACAACTTACCCCATGCGTATGGTCAACTTACCCCGGACATGGGGTAGGTTGCTAAGCGTCAGGGGTTTATAAAATCGGCTAAATAAGTATTACAGTGTGTACTATTTTATGCACTGCTCCATAACCGAATGCTGTAAGTTTATATGAGCATTAGACTTTTAGGAAAGAGCAGCGTGTTTTCTACTGACAACTGGGATGTCCCAAGAAGCCAAGAAGTATATTTTTTGATATCGGATGTCTAATTCTTCCCTCTTTTTCTTGACGTGGGCTTTCCAGCGCAACATTGCTTATTTGCTTATGGTATTTGTTGCCTGTTAATATATAGTGGGAAACATCGTGACATTTTGTTGATAAAATTAATATGAATCGATTTTGGTTTGTTAAGTTTAATGCTTATGTATTAATTAGCTATCAGAAAGGTTTATAATAAATGGCTACTCATACTCATACTCCCAGGTTACCCGCGGAAAAGCTGTGGTCACATCCTCTCAGTTATTATGAAGTTAATCGATCTCTGTTCTCCACCTGAACGAGACATTACGTGTTGAGTGGTGGAACTCGACGCTGCATTATCACTAAAATGTTTTATAACGGTTTCTTCCTAGGCAAATGTGTGTCATCGTAGATTCAGGCTTGATGTGGACCGACGTAAGTCTATCATTCGAAAGAAATATATATATAACTTTTATTACTTAAGTGCCTACAGTGAAATAAGAAAAACGTCAGAGGTTTTCATAACACTCTTTATTTTTTGTTACTGAGAGAACACGTAAATCTATAAAATTCCGCGAGCTTCTTTATTGACTAGAGCTAGGAATGTCATGAGTGTCGCCATGCCACCTAACACCTGAAATAATGAAGAGCATGAAGTGATTTGCAGCCATTTAAACTGATGTTGGCAGCCTTTGCAGCAACATGGTTTAACCGAGCAAAATATCATCACACACAATAATAATACCCTCATTAATACAATAATATCGCACGCACGCATGCTACCTAAAGCATTTCATCGCATTTTCACGCACGCACGCACGCACAGAGTCGCATCGCGACGCACGCACGTACCGCACGCACGCACGCATCGGTATCGCGCATGCACACAATAATACATACGCTGTTCACACACACACAAGGTCAATAATAATGTACACATCACGGTCATGTCAAAATAAAATAGCCCTGGCAGGAACAAAAACAAGGTAAATCTCGGGATGTCAGTGGTCTAGCGTGCTCATGGACTTCCGTGGGGCACCGTGGTTGTCGTTCAAGCGCTTCCCTGAGGGATCGGAGTCCCACCCTCGGGCGTAGCTTTAGTGGCTCACTTTTTGCATCTGTAATAAATAAAATATTATTATTATTTTATTAAGGGAGTCCATGAAAACCGTGCTCGATTTTCTAAGGGTCAATGGACTAAAAAGGCTGGGAAACGTTGCTATACACGATATATATACAAATGTTTATATTTAACGGTTGTCGTGGCACAGGGGCACAAGCGTGCGATTATAAACGCGACAGGTTGTGAGTTCGATTCCCACTCCAGGAAATGTAAAGTGTAGTATTTTCATTTCCTGGGTTCGGTAACGAGGCGAAGCGCAGCGCTGAGTTCCGCCACTCAGCACGCAATGCCTCAATTCGGCGGAAAGTGGAGGTTCCCTCCGCCTGCTATATGCGGGATACAGGGTGAAAGTTAATGAAGAAAAGAAAAAGAAGTTAATATTTTTGGCGTGGTTTGGTAGTGGTACGTGGTGGCACGCTAGTGGTGTGCCCGGCGTCCCTCATGCAGCAGTGGGCGGGCGAAGTGACCAAACACTGCGCGGCGCACGCGCTCTCCGTGGCGCTGCACCACGGCGCCGCGCGCGCCACGCAGCCGCAGCGACTGGCGCGCCACGACCTAGTGCTGACCACATATAATATATTGCAGAGGGAGAGTGAGAAGGTGACCATATATATACATACATACATACATACATACATACATACATACATATACATACATACATTAGTGGCCTTACTCTGGCAACCGGGGCTCTGCCGGAGCGGACTGTGTATTTCCCTAGGTTCTCGTGGGAACAATATGAGCTTAAATAAACAAACCGACACAAATGAGAGAATGATGGAGTTAAAGAAGGCGATGGGGCGCCATGAAAATACAATCTGTGCCCTGGCGGAGTTCATAAAGGGTAAGATGAACGTACATGGAGAGATACGCAAGTATGTAGCTACGCTAGGTAGCTCATTCAAAAAGATCATAGAAGAGTTCGAAAACATCGGAAAAACCAACGTCACTACATCTGTAGGAGAGGTGCAAACCTCACCATCGCTTAACAGAATGTATTCGGAGACGACGATTAAAGACTCAGAAACTGAAGAAGACGGCAAGTCGGCATCACCAAAGGTCCGAAAAGTTCGGAAAGTTAAAAGAAAGGAACGCTCTTCGCCAATGGAGATAGGTCAGGCGCCAAAAATGAGGAAGACTAATGCAACAGACTTAACCATCATAGCAAGGCCTGAACCGAAGCGCAAGACTCTTCCGCAAGATCACTCTGAATGGAAAGAAGTTAAAAAGAAGAAGCAACCCAAGAAAATAGCAACAACACGTACTACTGCACTTATCATTCCCATAGCCCAAGCCAGAAAGATCAGTACGCTGAGATCCTCAAGCGGGTCAAGAAAGACACTTCTGCGGATCATATAAGCCAATGCGTGGATAAAATTAGAAGGACCACTACAGGAGATATGCTTCTTATCCTAGCGAGAAACCAAACCGACAAGACGCAGGAGATCAGAAATACGATTTCTGCAGTCCTTGGAGAGGATGCTACGGTAGTATGCAAGGTACCTGAACAAGAGTTAGAGATCAAAGACCTAGATGAGACTACGACACTGCCTGAAATTGTAGAAGCTCTACATAAAATAACTGGTGAAGGAAGCCATATTACTGAGCACTGCATAAAGTCCCTTCGCAAAGCATACGGAGGAACACTTACAGCGTCAATAAAAGTGGAAGCAAGATTGGCTAGAACCTTGACAGAGCGGCAAAACATTAAAATAGGCTGGGTCAACTGTAGAATAAGAGCTATCCAAAGGCCTACAAAATGCTACAAGTGCTGGCACTTTGGCCACGTTGCAAGCAAATGCAGCAACAAGAAAGATAGATCGAAGGCTTGCGCCAAATGTGGAGCAGTAGGCCACAAAGCCAAAGAGTGCACTAAGGAAGCCCAGTGTGTCCTCTGTGTGGATAATGGAAATACTGAAGACTGTGCTCACCTTGCAGGATGTAGTAGTTGCCCTGTATTTAAAAAAGCCCTCCAGATGATAAGACGGCCTCAAAAATGATTAGGGTGTTGCAAATCAATCTCAATCATTGTGAGGTTGCCCAAGATCTACTTATGCAGACTGCACGAGAACTGAAGTTAGACATAGTACTAGCCTCAGAACCATATAAGCAGCTTAATACCCTAAACTGGGCCACCGATTTGCGAGAAAAGGAAGTCATCTGGGCGTGCGGCACGACACCTCTCCAGGGCAGTCAAAAAAAGAGTTCCGGATTCTTAAGAGCCAAATTTGATGGCATACAATTCTACAGTTGTTATGCACCACCAAGCCTAACTCACGAGGAGTTCACCGAGTTCCTGGACAAATTAGTGGAGGATGCCCGAATGTACTCCCCTGTAGCCATTGCTGGAGATTTTAACGCTTGGGCAGTGGAGTGGGGTAGCAAAGTCACTAATACCAGAGGCTGTCTGCTTCTGGAAGCGATGACAGTACTGGACGTCGTCTTACTAAGTACAGGCGATAAGCCCACGTTCTCAAGAGGCGAGGCGAGTTCAATCGTGGATCTCACTTTCGTCAGCAGTACTCTAGCAAGAGGAAATAACAGTTGGGAGGTCTCTGGTACTTACACTGCTAGCGACTACTGTGCCATATACTGGGAGGTATCGCTCAAGCCTAATGCTAACAGAGTACCACATACTCAACCTGATTTAGTAGGCTGGAAGACTTGCGCGTATGATTCCGACGTGTTTAAGATAGCACTTGAAGACCGACCACTGCTGGACAAAAGTGCCAATAAAAAGGCGGTCGGAATCATAAGGAGGGTGTCTGAGGCCTGCGATACAACAATGCCACGGCGACGCAACAATAGACGATCTCCACCGGTGTACTGGTGGAACTATAACATCGCCGAATTAAGGAGAATATGTATCAAGGCTCGCAGAACTTCCCAACGGGCTCGGAAAACACCACTATTCCACGAGCTCTACGGCAAATATAAAGATACGCGATTAAAATTAAACAAAGCCATTAAAGAGAGCAAGAGAAGTACGTGGGCAACACTATTGGAAGAGGTGGAGAAAGACCCATGGGGCAAGCCATACCAGATTGTAGTTAAACAACTGAAACGAGGAAATGCAACGCCCACTTGTCCTATTTTATTGGGGAGAATTGTAAGTACTCTGTTCCCTACGCAACCAAAATCCTCCTTTCAACTAAGGATTAAAGAATCGGGAGAAATCCCACCTATCACAGAGAAGGAGCTAATGATAGCATGTGGTAGGGTTGGGAACAACAAAGCTCCAGGACCAGATGGGATTCCTAACGTAGCTCTTAAACAAGCGGTTATGGCAATACCAGGAGCTTTCTTGGAGACATACAACAGCTGCTTATTAGAAGGCACTTTTCCCATTATATGGAAACGACAAAGACTAGTACTCCTCCCTAAAGGGAAGAAGCCACTAGACGAACCATCTTCATACCGACCACTCTGTATGCTCGACACTGCGGGGAAGATCCTAGAACGTATTATCCACAACAGAATCGAAGTAGCAGTCGAACCCCACCTAGCCGACTCACAGTATGGGTTCAGAAAAGGCCGGTCTACGCTAGCTGCTATAGAACAAGTGGTCAGTACAGCAAAACAAGCAGTATTTGGGAAAAGATGGAAGGGTGGCTCCATAAAATACTGTCTGGTTGCCACGCTGGACATTAAAAACGCTTTCAACTCGGCGAAATGGGAAGTGATCATGGAAGCACTTAACTCGATGAAAGTACCTCTATACCTATGCAAAATAGTAGCTAGTTACTTTTCTGATAGGGTTCTAACATACACAACGCAAACCGGACGAGAGGAGTATAAAGTTACTGGAGGCGTCCCACAAGGATCAGCCCTAGGACCACTTTTATGGAACATTATGTATGATGGACTTTTGAAGAAGAACCTACCCAGCGAAACTAAACTCGTCGCATTTGCTGATGATTTAGCCATCGTGATAGTGGTTAAATACTTGAAAGAAGCGAAATGGGCATTTGAAAGATCGTTCCAAATAATTGTCCGGTGGATGAAGTCAGTCGGACTAGAGCTGGCTGAGCAGAAGACAGAGGCGGTTTTAATTACCGGCAGGAAAGTTGCAGAGACGATTACGCTCAATGTCGGCAATTGTGATATAGTAACTCAACCAGCTATACGATACCTAGGAATAATGATCGACCATAGGCTAAATTTTAAAGATCAGGTAGAGAAAACTGCAGTAAAAGCGTCTATGGTGGCAGCTAAATTAAGCCGACTCATGCCTAATGTCGGAGGACCCAAGCAAAACAAAAGAAAGCTATTAGCATCGGTGACCACGTCAGTGCTTCTGTATGGTGCGCCCATATATTCTGACGAGCTGAGAAAGCGGGGGTACCGACAGAAACTCGCCTCAGTATATAGGATAAGCACACTAAGAGTAGCTAGCGCCTTTCGTACAGTATCGGAAGATGCAGCGTGTGTGATAGCGGGTATGGTGCCTGTTGCGATCCTTGCTGATGAAAGGAAATATATGCATCAAAGCAAAAAATGCAACCCAGATCTGACTGCGGTTGAGCTTCGAACCAAAGGAAGATTGAAGAGCCTGCAACAGTGGCAATCGCTCTGGGATAAGTCAACGAAAGGAAGATGGACACGTAGGCTAATACCAGACCTAGAGCCATGGGTGAATCGGGACCATGGAGAGTTAAACTACTACCTAACCCAGATGATATCCGGCCACGGCTGCTACCGTGCGTACCTCCATAGGTTCAAACACGAAGATTCCCCTGACTGTCCGAACTGTATTGGAATAATTGAAGATGCAGAACACGTCTTTTTTTAACCGCCCCCCGATTCACCAGAAGCCAGGAATTCTTGGGAAGAAGACGTAGGATGCAAAATATATCCTGAAACTCTTTGATAGGTACAATGCTATCGTCGTCTTCGGCCTGGCAACTTTTACAAGCGCATATCTACAAACCGTGATAAACGTATCAGTGGAAACTAGAACAGGAGCAGAAGAAGCAGGCCTAAATTGCCCCCTTCATAGGACAGAATTGCGGCTCAATCCTCCCCGCGATAATGCCTAGCGGCCATGCCGTGGGGATGAAGGAGACTGACGGATAGAGGATTGTTTTTAGTCGGTATTAGCTTGAGTCCGACATACGGGATCTCTTTACTAAGCCTTAGATACTTAAATGTATTTCTTTAAACCCCAAGAGAAAAAAAAAAAAAAAAACACACACACACACACGCACGCACGCACGCACGCACGCACGCACGCACACACGCACGCACGCACAGCACGCACGCACGCACGCACGCACGCATCGCACGCACGCACGCGCACACACACACACACACACACACACAAATTAATCCACGCTGTATCCCGCATATAAAGCAGGGTAGGGCAGAGGAAACCAGAGAAACTAAACTCACTAAACTACTAAAAGTACTAAAGTCGTATTTACTTTTTTTTTTAATTCATAGTGCAATTTCGTCACGTCGCGTCAAGTAGTATTTTAAATAAGGTTTGACTTATCTAATACATAGTTAAGGCTACAGAATTTAGGCAAATACAAATTACATTGTTTGTTAAAAGTAATGTACTAAGATATAAATAACATGCAATTCTGTATTATAGTTGGCAATGTGCGACGTTGAGTTCCGCCACTTAGCACGCAACGCCTCAATTCGGCGGAAAGTGGGCAACGGAGTGTTTTAACACTAGGTTTCCTTTGCTTACCCTGCTATATGCGGGATACAACGTGAAGCTATGTATGTATTATAGTAATATTATTGTAAAAAGGTATAAAAAACAACAAACCACAGGTACAAATGTCCTAGTGAGTTTGAAGAGGCCGAGTGGAGCAATGACAGGGTCATGCAGTAACATGTTCATCTGGAGGCAGCTTAAATGAGCAAGCGCAATTCGTGAAGTGGACATCATCTCACTGACTAGTTGTCGAGTCTCCTGTACAATTTTATACAACAATACAATAATATGTATTCTAGCTTCTGTATATGTGCCTGCCTTCAGATTATCCATATGAAATATAAACGGCTCAGCAACTTAACCGATAAACATTCACAAAGACAGACGAACACACAGACAATAAGATGTTGTTTTCATTTTTAGGCAATCTCAAATAATATAAATAACTTAATAAGCAAGATAAGATGTTCAAAATAAGTCAAGTTTCAATTGTAATTTACCTACAATTCATTAGTAGAACTAGAATTATTACCTCTTAATATGACTTATACCAAAGAGGACTATTATTTTTAATTCAGAACATTTAATAAGCTCACCTTTACGTTGACACGATGACACGATTCCACGAAGATGGCAAATCGCACGAATTTGTAAATGATAAAAGATACGTTTCCCCAAAACCTCACGTTCTTAGATTCATCTGCGACGACGCAAAGAGCATATTTAAATCTACACTAGTGATGTAATTCTGGTAACGTTGGGAAGCAACTAACTGCACGCACGATGTCTTTAGTTCCGAGTATTTCAAAAATATTTTCATTTGTCTCGTTAAACTAGCGTGATGTTCCAAAATGACAAAGAACATTTTAAAATTTTGGATATAAAATTACTATAATACAACCTTTACAATATGTACGCGATTTTCACCGCGACGAAATTCCATAGTAATAACTAAAGCAACGTTTGAAAGGTGAGTCCAAGTCCGTAACGTCAACAGAATATTGTTATAAAATTTATATATTCAGTTAGACAAAGCCTACATTACACATATTACTTACGATTGGTCATCAAATAATCATGTATATTGCTGGTAATATGTAAATACTGAACAATATAATAACCAATAAAATTTGAAATATGGAACATAATTAAAAAAAGAATCATAAGTCCTTCTTCGTCATTGAAATCTGCCAGTAGATCACACAGCGATACATAGACGCGGAAAAAGTGTTTGGTGTTTGTACATACAGCCGCTGTAGTGCGTAAGTTGTGAGGACCTGAAATATATACATTCATAGAATCTACTATTTATATCTCAATCGGTTTCGCGTTTTAATCAGTGCAAGCCAGTATTATCAGGAGTTGCAGCTTAAAATTATACCGTTTTTGGAGTAATTACAAAGACATTTAGACAACTTATGAATTAGTTCGATTTGAATCTAGACTGTTTAAGCTTAAATTAAGTAATTGTTTTATCAGACTATGGGTGAAATAAAACTAGAAAAGTATAATATTTAGGACATAGGTGTTTTGATAGGTAGAGAGATTCAAATACTTATCTTATTTAATGTATATTACCTGAAATATCGTTTATTGCAGTATCAAATCTATGACAATAAATAATAATAAAATAATATAATAATATAGTAGCAGTAATATAGTAGTAGTAGTAGTAGTAGTAGTAGTAGTAGTAACATAGTAATAATAAAGTAATGTAGTAGTAGTAGTAGTATAGTAGTATAATTTGTCCTATAATATATCAACTAATTAATATCGTAACAATTATTGGCATAGTGCGACCTCATAGATTAAAACATAGAGTTTTTTATGTTAGACCTGTTCTGATACTTACCCTCAGTAAAAAAGGATCTAAGTCGTCTGTTAAATCGATTAATTGTTGCTTTTATAAGACAAAATATGTAAATGTACTGCAGTTCCACAATAAACAACCAAATGTTTATAAGATAATTTGTTCCGTGTGATATATACCAGAAAGTCGTTTTCTGTATATCTGAAAGAGGCATGATACAAATTAAAGCTGACACTAAGTTTTATCTGAAACCCCTGCTAATAAGGCTTACACACTTTATTCTGAATAGCAGCAGCAGTAGAATTTTTATATCTTCTAGTGTCAAGACATTCCGTTCGCCTCTTTTTGTTCGATTCGATTTCGATAGCATTTTTTTTTATATATAAATTCTTTATTGATTGAAAATACATATAATAACAATACATTTTTTAAAAGCTATATGTTAGCGTGAATATAGAAATACATACTTTACCAGGCTAACGGCGCCTCCAAAAGTTTAGAACAATGTGATTAAACAACTCTTAAAGAAAGTGTGATTTTTAACTAAGGAACTTTTTAAGGAACTCTTGATGGAAAAAAATATCGTTACAAATGTGAATGGAAGGTATTTTACACGTAAGATAAACTAATGTCAATAAGGTAGAAACGTCTGGCTTAAGTGAACTGCTATGTTGATGTTGGGTGATTGTATCGTTTCCGAAGCTGTCTTTCGTCGCATTAGCGATACTTATATAGGACGGACGTTTATATAACTTGCGACATGTGACTGACGGGGTTCGATGAATTTTATAGTTTACCGATAACCGATGTCGGTGGAGCAACCCAATATACTTTAGACTTTAGCATTGGGAACTGTTATGGCGGTTTTGGTTAGTTGTATCGAGCCTGACGCTCTTACTTTGCGTATCTGATATTTGTATGGCGGAACACGGATATACATTTTGCGACTTATATTGATCTCACAAATCAATCAACATCACAAGCATTTGTGAGATCACGCAAATCAGTCAAGATTATAAATGTAATCTAATATATTTAATATAATATACATATGCGTAACAAGCAATTTTAGAAAAATCACACATACAAAGGTAACAGTTAACTAATAATTGATTGTTTGCTAAGTTATTGTAAGTATAATACAAGTATACGTTGACTGTTCCGTTGCGTCCAGGAGGGTTCATTGCCATGGTAAGGTCAGCCCGATTTCGCGGCAAGCGGCTTTTCTTTTCTCTGATATTATGATTACAATGGATAGTTATAAGTGGGAGATAGATAGGCGTGCCTGCCCACGGTTTTCCTTTGGAACGAGCTATATAGCCAATAAACATCCCATGAGCCAAGGCATGATATAATAAGTATATTTTATTATAAAAGCATATAACAGTTGCAACTCGGTGAAAGGTGAACTTTTAACATTAACTAAGCTTACCTTACAAACTTACCTTTATGAAAAGAAGAAAATGTTTGTTCAGATGTTACGTATATTACATCTGCTACATGGAAACCAACAAAGGCCAGCGTTATTATAAACCAGAAAATGACAGCTTTTCTTTTCAGTTTTATATCGATGTATTCGCTGTCCAACGCCACATTTATCTATGTAGTTATATTTTGAGATTAAGTTTTAACGTTGCAAATCTCTTTTACTGCTTATATCAATGTCTATACATTTGCAATATAAGGGTAATTATTGTCTTGTATCGCTTAAAAATAACTGTGTTCTGTTATTGATTTAGACTTATAATAATAGTAAACATATTAATTACCTCGTTAATTTTCCTCAAATACTTGATTATCCAGACAAATCTTTTCCTACTGGTGTAAGTTACCAAGATTATTGCCAAATTTCTACATAATAAATTGAATGACAGAACGATGTTCTTTAATGATGTTATGAATGATGGCTCCTCTATCTTATCTGGTATGTAAATATATGAAAATATTGCAATCGCTGAAGAAGCAGCTAAAAGAAAACAATATTGTTTTCTTAATATATATACTTAATCAAATTTAATACTAATATAGTACAGGTTTAATATAAAATCTCTTTTTTCTGTCTTTCTTCTGTTTGAACTTCTTTTTTTCATAGCATAAACCTTGACCAACCAGAAGTGAAAGATGCTAATACAGGAGTCAACTCGGTTGCACAAAAAAGACTTTCTTACATACAATGTTACTTTGCTGTATACAAGTTGCTCATTTGTAGAATATTTAGGCAACACGACAGTACTAAACACATATTTACAAAATAAGAAACTGGTGATTGAGCTGTAAATGACATATTTTCTTGACAAAGTGAGTATATATCCGCGGCTGATGCGGGTCACATGTACAGGCGCGGCACCAATCACCCTACACACTAGCAACAGCTGCCCCAATTGGAAATTTACGCAGCACTGGTTCTCGTCCATATTGTTTACGTCTGCAAGATAAATTTAAACATTTAACAAAACTTTGCGCAACTTTATATAAAGCACGTAAGGTTAGTAAAATAAATTTGGTCGGTGAAGAATTCTATATCATCTTACTTGGTGATACCTTAAATTTAATACTAAAACATTAAAAATTAACAAAATCACAAATTTATCTGCTCGAAAACGTTCGTTTTATAGTGAGCGCGTGTTACAATTTTACAGCCGATGTCAAAAAACCAAAAGACGTCACTAACAAAACTATCGTCGCGAACGATTTTCTGGCGCGTATATGTCTGAATATGAGTGTCCTAAATATAAATGGAAGGAACAAGCAATTGCATGACAATAACTATGACTTATTAATAATTGGCCATACAAGGAGCATGGTACGTCATGGTCCACTCGCCATACGAGTATATGCTTATATATAAATTCAATCTACTATTTTACAATATGTAAGATATATTTTAAGATAAAAACACAAAAAATATATAAATAAATATATAATTTCTTTCTAGAACAGTCCTGGCATATAGACACACATTTGTCTGAATCGACGTCCCAATAGATTGAACTTTGATAAATACTTCATCGACGACTAATCAATGATTAAAAAAAAAACAATGTATGAAGTTTAAAAACCTTGCAAAGTAACATGATTTATTCACTTCTAAAATGATATATTTCTCGTTATTACAGAGTAACATTGTATGGGGACTATGAAATTAGTGTCCAGTATGGAGGGGACGTAATAATATTTATTTAGTTCTATGAATACATTTGATAGTTTGTATGTATAACAAACTACTAAAAATTTGTAATATCATGTATATTAGTGTAATAACATATCATGTAATAAGTGTTCAACACGTGTACGATATTTGACAAACAGAAGAATTAGATACAGTTTGGATAATCTCAAGGTCATTTCAATTATCTTCTTAGATGACACTTATTTCGTCATCGTCGCCATTAATTTCACAAGCAAAGTCGTGGTCTGGAGCTGTTGTAACGCAAGTAAAATGTATTATTTATTCAGTAACCCTAATTATAGCACAGATTCTCGATCAGTTTAGTATATGAAATGTTTTGTATTCAAACAAGCATTTATTAGTTATTATTATTTATTTATTTATCTTTCAATCGATTTTGACCCACATTTTCAAAACTGTTAATTCTTAATAAAATTGACTATTAGAATGCAAATGAAACAATAGGTATATTTTACTGAAGTTTTATTATTAACTAGCTGTTAACCGCGACTTCGTTCGCCTGATTAATGGTAGTCCAAACTACATACTATAGTGCAGTGATTCTTCAACCTTTTTTGTTGCAGCAAATATTTAACACAAACGTGACGCGGCACAGTGATTGAGAATCACTGCTATAGTGTATAGTGCGTAAATGTGATATTTGGAAGGCTTTGAAGTAACTAGATTGTCAATTTCTTTGATAAACATGTCTGCCAAATTTTTTTTTTCAAATAATTTTCCTAATAAATACTATCCGATGTTTTTTTTATATCTCTAAGAAATCGAAATAAAAAGAAGATGCTGAGGTGCACGCCGACAAGTGAGAAAAATACTCCATATGAGGCCGAACCTGGGCCCTATACCATATATCAAACAGTGTTTGGGCACACTGTGACGATAACACCCAGTTTCTTCGAGGCAAATTTGGCCTTGCTTTCCAGATGATCGCGGTACTAGCACTCACTCGAGACCCTAAGGTCCAATAAGCTGATACCGGGTGCGGCTTTAAGAGGAATGTTCCCGAGAACTGGCAACACGACAAATGGGTTTTATTGGTGATCAACGGGTTGAATTGAATGAGGTTCTTTTTAGCCCATAAGGAGACATTCAAGGAGACATTTTATTAAAATCAAATCAAATCAGATAATTTTATTCAAAGTAAGAAGTTACAAGTTTCATTTTTAAAACGTCAAATAATTTACCACCAGTTCACAAAATTTAATGCCTCAGACCTGAGAAGAACCGGCGCAAGAAACTCAGCGGGACTTTTTTTTTTTTCTCTGTCAATACTTTACAATTATTAATTAGTGACAATGATACCTTTAAAATAGACTGGAGCGAGTATTTCATTCCCAAGGCGTGTTATCATTTTTAAAATCATTAATTAAGTAATAACCTTTAACACACAAACGTCTTTTCACTACTGTTTTAAAAAGTCAGTTAAATAAATCTAGTTTTAATGTTGTAATGTAACTTGTACAAAATAAATTACTTATCTATTTATGAATAAGAATAATATATTAAGGTAACATAAGCGTAAGCTGAATAAAAAAACACGTATAAAGGGTAAGTTTACTTTAGTCTTTGTTTGTCGATGACAGTGAATGAAGCAAACGTGGTATGAATATAGCGAAGTATCTATATAGCGTTTGGACCTATGCTTCTGTGTAAATGACTGCATATGCTGCGTAGTTTATGTTTGGGTATGTTCACGAACACTGAAATGGAAGCAAGTTGTTATTTTGTTTTTTCGTATGGCTTCCGGCCTTAGCGTTGTTGTGGCGACGATATCGACGGTCGTTCGAAACGATCACCGACACCTAGACAAGAAGACAGAAATCCTTACTGTTTTCGGGGAAGTAATGCGAAGCGTCAATAAAAGATTTTATTTTTTCTTAATAAAAACGAAAGCCAGAAAGAAAATTTATTGTTAGGGTTAACCCAGAAGGGTTAGTTCATCAAAACATTTACTATCTACACTTAAAACAAATCGATAAAATAGCTTTAACATAACATACAACAAAGTAAACTAACGTCGCCATAATTATATATTTTTGTACTAATTCGTGTTTTTGTTATTAGACCTTTATTAAAGGACGTTATGATTAAATTATACAAAGTTTGATCATAAGTGTCTATAATCGATGATTTGGTTGTTCGATTTCGTATTGTTACGAAGTGTCCGGCGATCGCGAAACTATTAAAAAGAATATCTTTATTAAGCATCTTTGACTGGTTACTTTATCCTTGGTAAGTCCATCAATGCAACACTACATAGTTTCTCTTTTTTTTTATGGATAACGGATGGCAAACGAGCAGAAGGACCACCTGATGGTAAGTGGCTACCCTCGCCCATGAACATCTACAACACCAGAGATGTTGTCGATGCGTTGCCAACTTAGAGGATACAAGTGGAAGTGGAGGACAATACAGCGGTCCGCTATCGGAACCACCACATTTTGAGAAAAGGATTGGTGTGAAAGTGGAAAACCTGGCTTACATGCCATCGAACCGGAACACATCATAAGATATTTGGCGGTTCGTCTTTGACATGATAGTGGTCGCGAGCCAGACGGAGGACGAACCTCCTAGTCTCTGTTTAAGTTCAGGTCACAAGTCATTTATTTTAACCGTTTCACACATTGCACTTTACTTTTCTTCTCTACTATTGTTTTTCGTTTTCTTTGACGTTGAATTTTCACTGACTCATTTGAATGTCCCTTGAATCATTATATATTTATTATTATATAATAAATAAAACATAGTAAGTTTTAGCATTTGACATTTGGACAACGATGATCAGGACGTCAAGATTTTCTAGATACCTTCTGTTATCAGTTTCACGCATGTATCATTCTGTACTAACTCGCACATTGATGCCGTATTGTGATCAATTTTCTTTAAAGACACTATTTGTGTACATTATTTATAATTTTACACATATCTTTTCTAATGATAAATACATTTTTTTCACATAGCAAACATAGCATTTATCAAAACGCAATGAAAAAGATCAAATAGTATATAGTATAATACAACAACATGGCGGAGCTAAAAAAATTTTAAAACCATATAAAAATATCCAAAATCTTTCTTAGAGAAAAAGATACTGAATGTATTGTTTACGAAGAAATATTTGATGAAACTGTACTTGTGAAGACTGTGTTCATCGAATAATTGTTTACTGTGATGTTTGCAAGGCCAAATAGCGGTTGACCCATCATTGAATAAAGTGTCCGGGACTACCCGCCATTTTTTTGACGGCAAAAAACTGGACCTTATTATAAACAGTATATTTTCTTGAAAAAATGTCACATAATAGAGTTTGATTGTTATAAAAAAAGGAATTCCCAATTTAATATTAAATGTAAAATAACACAGAAATATCCTATATTTTTGTTTTTATTTGCGTTTCAGTTTCATTTAAGTGTCCGGGGCTACCTCCCCTTCCCCTATGAGATTTTCTGAAATATAAAAAAAAATAGAAATATTGAAAAAGAAATTGCACTCGTCTTTAAATTGTCTTCTGCGGACAGTAACAAGTAAAAAATCACGTTTTCCTCTTGTTCCAAGGCATTTTCTATACAGACTCAATTTTTTTATTGTTTTATTATAGTATAGATGTTTAATATTAGTTTTTACAAATTAGCATTATAGTAATGTACATTCTTGTTCAATAACAAATGGAGGAGAACGGTTGGAAATCAATTCACGTTTGCGAATTTACCTACACACCCTTAAGTGTAGTAAAATATGAATTGAGTACTATATACTATAACTGAAATCCAGGCAGACATAGTCGCAGGTTACTTGTAACTTAAAAATATTATCGTTTCGTCTTGAAAAAAGGCGGTAATCCACGCAATTTCTCATAAATGTGTAGAAAGCGACTTATATGTTCTAAGTTGATGGTCCTCCTCCCAAGGAGGCCAAGCCAGGGTCAGAGCTCTTCAAGCTCGGCTCCCCACAAACCCCGGTGACACTCTCGAGGCCAATAGGGCCAACAGCATACTACACAGTTGAAAAAAAAAAAAAAAAAACTTATATGTACACCTGCAGATTTTTACACTACTGTTTGTTATATTTTTTTATTGTTATAGATAAGTTAAAGTGCCCCTTATCGTCTTCCACTCCCATATACTCATAGGTAGATACAATATATGGCTAAGTTTTTCAATCAGGTCACCTTTTATGCCATTCAGGTCACCTTTTTGATTGTTTTATCAATTTATTAGACGATAAACAACTTCTGTTTGTCCCATATATACCTACTATGTATATTTCTATATTTTGTTTAAGCGTCAGATTCCATTACGCACCTATATTTTTATTTCCTATACAAAGAAGGTCGGTTGGTAGAAAATGTTGGTTAGCGTTAAGCTCGCTTGTTGTACATATTTTTAATTGTATGCAATAAAGTATAAATACATAAATAAATGTTAGAAATCATATGACATTTATGATATAAAATACTCTGGAACATTTGTTTTCGTGTGTCTTTTTGCCAAACGTTCGTTTATGTATCTTCATATGTATGTATCTCTAGCATCTATTATCTATCACCTGTTTCAGTATTTCTGTCGGTCTGCAAGTCATCTTCAGTGTATAAATTATTTACAATTGGTATATAACTTGGTAAATATTCTATTAGCTTAACGCACTCCTGAATATCATATGGCTTCTATCTACGAGTTGTGGTGAAATCTTTGGTCACCTGCGAAAAGTTGTGGGACGCGGTCCGCTCCTTCTGTTTTAGTAGTGATGCTCGAGTGGAGAAGAGTGTACCGATTTTCTAATGGTTAAAAAATATCTTACCCAGGACCATTTCCATAACCGGAAAAAAATAATGTTTGCTTCGCTGTTATAGCGTATTTTACATAATGCTATTGACTATAATTTTTTGTATTGTCACCAGAACTAAAAACATATAAAAAATTTAAAGTTCATCGGTCAACAGTAAGGGAGCAAAATAGAATTACAAGATTTGGCCTACGACGAAGTCAAGGCAAATAAAACCGTTGATTAATAACAAGAATATTTGAAAATCGAACACACTTTGACGCCATTGCGAAGTACGTAATTCAAATGAAGAGACAGCTTTTGTTATTGTAATAATACGTGATAGAAAAACTTAAAACTGTTTTTACACTACTTACTGTTTTTGACCTAGTACTGAAACATTATTTGGAAAAAACTACTGAAGCCAATATTTGTTATAACAATGTATGAAAACATGATAAATAAATAATATAAATAATACATACACAACCCTGTTCGACTAAACTGCCATACAAGTTGCTAAGGCATCGCGTATTTTTCCCTGTGAGGGGACGGGGTTAGAAAATAATTCCTCTCCGCCGCTGGATAGCGTCCCTTAAGAGGCGGGTATCCCAGTAGTTTGGTGGTAGGAGGTTCGTCCTCCGACTGGCTCGCGACCACTATCATGTCAAAGACGAACCGCCAAATATCTAATGATGTATTCCGGTTCGGTCCGTTCCCTACCCCACCCCATCCTTTTCTCAAAATGTGGTGGTTCTGATAGCGGACCGCTGTATTGTCCTCCCCTTCCATCTGTATCGTCTAAGTCAACGCATTTACAACACCTCTAGTGTTGTAGATGTCTATGGGCGAAGGTGGCCACTTACCATCAGGTGGTCCTTCTGCTCGTTTGCCATCCGTTATCCATAAAAAAAAATCAATAGTAACGCGATGCCATAGCAACTGAACAAATTGATGCAACAAATTATAAATTATTATCATCTCCTTGTGAAAATTATCACACAACAGTAATTATTTATTTGTTAGGAAACGTTTCTTACGACACTCCTTCAACTCTGATATCAGTCATACTCATACTATGATATCATTACACGTACGATAAAACTGTATGATATGATAAAAATGTAATTTCACTTGTACTTTCAGGTTTGTGATTAATTTTTCCAAAAAGTACAATCAATACTATTACGTCTACATAATGACATCTGCTGCCTATTGATTTTTCTTTGTAATTGACAACTAGATATTTTCTTTACTGATAATAAATTAAATTAAATATTATAAAATGACAGAGTAATGAATTATTGTATTTTTTTTTTACTTAAAAAAATCAAGAGTACGTTTTTTTCATTTCGAAAAATACATTACAGGAAGTATATGGCAAGCAAAAAGAGAAAATAACGTAATAATTAAACTATAATATAATAAACTATTCACTTCTGGGTAAACTTAGACATTCTCTAACGAAGATAACCCTTACAATTCATTAGAAAACTGTGAAAAATTCTTTCTTGCATCATGTTTAATTTCGTAAACTTTAAATTCATTTTCATTCTATTGAATATTTAATTCACTTATATTCATTATTTTGTTTTAAAATCATCCTTTTTATCTTTTTAAGTGTGCAATAAAAAACAAAAGAATTAATTTGAAAAGTAATACAATAAATTTCAAATTTGAATAAATAAGTTTAATGCTTATAATATTTAGTTAGTTTTTTTTTTAGTTTCACGCTGTATCCCGCACTAGCAGGGTAGACAGGGAGGGAACCAGAGAACCTAAGGTTAAGACGCTCCATTCTCTTTTAACATTTCCATTTCCCACTTTCTGCCGAATGGAGCCATTTCGTGTTGAGTGGCGGAACTCAATACCCCTGCTTAGCCTTGTTAGCGCGAGTGAGGAAAATGAATATACTAAATATTACTTTATATTTTCATTTCCTGGAGTGGAATCGAACCCACAACCTGTCACGTTTACAATCGCACGCTGGTGCGTCTGCGCCACGACAGCTCACTGAATACTGAACTGAATTTTTTTGTAAATAATTATGAATTTAAATGAGTTGTATACTCAATTGAAATATCAATCAGAAGCAAATACAAATATGTACCGATAAAATACCGATGAACATAAAACGACGTAATGCGATGGGCATCTACGTAGAGCATAATTAACTAAAACGCTTTAGTCATGTTCAAAGAGATGCGGTTTATATATAACTATTATTTTACTAATTTTTCTTACTAAATGTCATCACAAATTTGTGTAAATAAAAATATATAAAAGTTTTTACGTTACTAACTGATTGACACACAACGGAAGTTACCAGACGTGAAATTTGGCATATGAAATTAAAAAATCATTTGTTTGTAGTTAAGCAAGCGAAATTGTAGACTACAACTTGTATTTGGTGAGTCACTAAAAGTTGCGCTTATAGGATATAGATACTGTGACACCATACTCTTAAAAAAGATTATTCACAATGAAATATAACGCCTGTCGTGGCGCAGAGGCACAAGCGTGCGACTGTAAACGCGACGGGTTGTGGGTTCGATTCCAACTCCAGGAAATGTAAAATTTTAGTATTTTCATTTCTTGGGTTTCATAACAAGGCAAAGCGTGCGTAGCAATGCCTCAATTCGGCGGAAAGTGGGGAACGGAATTGTTGAAAGAGAATGGAGTGTCTTAACACTAGGTTCTCTGGTACTCTCTGCCTACCCTGCTATATGCGGGTTACAGTGTGAAGTTAAAAAAAAGAAATATTTAGCTTAAAAATGAGTAATACACTTTGTTTAGCAAGCATTAAAACATTATCAATATCTTTATTAGTCCATTTATTATTAAAAAAACAAATATTAATGAGATAGCTAAGTTTTGATGGGTAATCCCTATAAGATATGTATTTACGTAGTTATGCGGACTCACTGTTGTTAAGATTAGAACACAACTATATGTTTTAAATAATAGCACTTTGAAGTTGAAATTACCGTCTAAATTCCTACATGCTTATAAAAAAAAGAATAGTTATACAAAAATATTCTATTAAAGCCAAATAAAATAATTCAAAGATCAATTTGAGTTGTATGAGTACCGATATTACTCATATACGTACATATATAAGTTACATACACTACTCATATAGATATACTTTAAAATTGTCACTTTAGGTACCTATGCTATAAATAAATATAACAAGTAGCGCTTTAAGGCCGTTGATGTACGATCGACAGGTATGTCGTACAAAAGTCAAAGTCAAAGACAAAGTCAAATAATTTTATTCAAAATAAGAAGTTATATGCTTCATTTTTTGAACGTCAAATAATTTACCACCAGTTCACTAAATTTAATGCCTCAGACCTGAGAAGAACCGGCGCAAGAAACTCAGCGGGACTTTTTTTTTTCTTTACCAGGTAA
Organism: Philaethria dido; assembly: GCA_033558755.1. NCBI lineage: Eukaryota > Metazoa > Arthropoda > Insecta > Lepidoptera > Nymphalidae > Philaethria > Philaethria dido. The sequence continues at coordinate 62,705 of JAKGSA010000889.1, forward strand.
TATTTCTAAATTGGGTTACATTTTTGTAATTACATGTAATAAATCTGTAGCTACAAGCTATTTATTTATTATATTTACTATGGACATATGGTCTGCATCTTTTGCTTAAGTATATTATTTAATTGATAATATGTAACATTACTTAGAACTTAACTACATCTTCTATGCGCTTACTTTTTGTATTTTTAATCAAAAATTATAAAAAAAGGTAATAGAGAGAATGAGAGATATACTAATATAGTAAAAAAAAAGTTTGTGGTTCTGTTGGATAACACCTACGAAATTAAATCTTAAGAATATATCTATTTATTTTATAATGTAGGTATGCAGATTTCTCCTGATGTCTTCAGTAGCTACTATTTCTTTCATAAAATAAACGTAGGTACCTCTATCGCAAAATATACCTATCTATAAAATATTAGCTTTAAAATGATCTCGTGCCAAAATTATTTGTACATATAAAATAACAAGCAAATGACGAAATAACGTCATTTGTTTGTTATTTCGTATCCAAGTCCTCCAAAATAAGTTTATACGCATGGCCACGGTTGCACCGTACTACATGCGAAATATCGATATCCATAGAGACACAAAGCTCGACTCGATAAAAGAGCATTGTCGAAAACTGTCCAGTAGCTACTTTAAAGGTGCTGCTTCTCCTCCAAACCAATTGGTGGTAAAAGCCTGCGACTACGACATTAGCAAACGTCCCTGGGGGCCGCGTAGGCCACGACACGTTTTAACAGAAGAAGCTGACGCCATTACTCTCGCGAACGATCCGCAACATACCGGTAGGATCCAACACACTCGCAGACGCACACGACACAAACACCGTCCCCGCCGGTGGAGACGAGGTCCTCACTTTTCTACGGCTCGATCACGCCTCGGCGCGACCGGGTCAAGTCACTAAAATCCAACAGGGCATCCAACGCCCTACCCAGTAGGCTTAAGCTCGGGCCGAACGAAAACAAAGTCCCCCACTACAAGCAGTGTTTGCAAGCCGAGGTTCGGCCTCACAGGAGGCGCCCTTGCGACACTGCAGTAATCTCAATTGTTTAGTTAGATTTGTGAAAAATTATACATTATACATTTCTTATTCGAATATGAATCCTCGACACGACAAAAGTATATGAATTTTTTTATGTTAAATTTTATTCAATGTAAATAAGAAAAACGCTTTATTGATAAATAAATGATTATCGATTTTCATGTGTAAAGTTCGAAATTGTAATAAATAAGAGATAAAGAGATAAACAAGCGAACCAAAGGTTTATCGATACATTGCACGCCCAATATAAATAGAGTGTTCAGATATTTTATATTTATTTTGTGTTAAACGCGAATCGTAAAATATCAAATATGTCATACGCCGGTAAGGAATACAATCACGATCAGGATGAAAACTTTAACGAATTCATCGCTAGCTTGGGTGAGTGATAATTTAAATCAAAAAATATCCATTTTTTACGGAATTCCTGAAATTTAGCTATTGCCGTCTTTTAATGTGTTTCTTCCTTATAATTTAAGTTAGATCAGTTTAAAATAAATAATTACCTATATATATTTTTTTTAATAATTATATAAAGGTGTTTAATATAAAAAATATATTTTATAAAATTATAAAAACCTTTGTAATTACACCTGTTGATTAGATTATTATTTTCTTAGATTACTTGTTTTCCTTTTTTTGTTACTTAGCGGTGATAATATCCTATTATCGTATTATATCATTATTTAACGTTTTTAAATATTAAGATATGTAATTCACTAAATTTTAAAATCTAATTTGTTATGTTTTCTTTGTAACAATAATTAATATTACAATTTCTAGTCAACATCATCGAAAGCCTTTTTCCCCATAGAATTGAAAATATTTAATTATTCTTTGAATGGGAATTCGACCTGCAACATCATGTTTACAGTCAGACGCAGTCCCACTGCGCTACGATAGTCTTTAAAATTATGATTCTAATAAATATAGAGAACATTCCTTATTCTATATTTGCTATCGATAATTAGAATAAAGATTTAGTCTGTAGACACTGTTCACCTACCTTCTAACACAATTTCAAAAAAAAAAATTAGCACTTTTATGCGAAATATCTATTAAAATTCTTTACTTAAAAAAAAATAATTAATGCCATAATATTTTTAATTTTAAAATTTATGTACCTTTGTTTTACAGGTATTCCCGACGATAAGGCCGAACTTTTGCTCAAATACAAACCTTCACAAAAGCTAGCAAAGGAAGGCGATGAGTACATCCTCACTAGCACCAGTCCCGGTGGCTCAAAGGACCTCAAATTCAAAGATGGAGTCGAATTTGATGAGGAAATATCTGATGGCATTGTTGTAAGTGCCGATACCTTTCTAATAAATAATTAGTATAAGATATTGAATTACTACCATAGATTATAATAAAATAGTTTGTAACGATTAAAAATTAAAATTGTTCGTCCCACGATTAACTTTCCGTCGTCTTTCTAACTATACGAACATTGAAATGGTTAAGTAAAAATAACCCACGAAAATATCATATATAAATTCTTTTTATTATAGCAGCTATAGTACTTAAGTTTTTTTTTACTTTTGTCAGAAACAAGATTATTTTTATTTTTAACACTTTGCGTACCAGTTGAGTACAGCTTAATTTACGTCTTTATTGCAATACATATAAATATTAAATTATTAAAAAATGATTAATAATTTATTTCAGGCAAAGACAATCTTTAAAGTAAATGGCGATGAAGTAGTTCAAGAGCAGAAATTCGCTGACGGACGCGTTTTAATCTACAAAAGAGAATACAGCCCAGACAAACTTATAGTGGTAAGTTACTATAAATATTCATATAATTAGATTACCTATAATATAAATTAATTATAAAATACATTAGATAATTATGATTTTATCACTCTATCGTAAGACAAAATGAGGAAGACAAGATATGGATTTTGAGCAACAAAATAGTTTTTAATTAAGTTTAATTTCTAATATTGAGTCGTTAATTAATTTAAATTTATATAATTTTATTATATATATATAAATAATTTAATTAAAATATTTAATACATCAAATATAATGTTTCAGACGATCACAACAAGCTTTTGGGATGGCCGCGCAGTCAGACACTATGTAGCCCAATAGTTATTATGAATGTTTTATATTTAATTATTTTATATATTTATTAAAATACTAAACCATCTATTTTTTTTTATTTCTTAAATACCTACAAAGAACTAGGAGATATTAACTGCTTATGGGCCAGATTTTAAAATGTAATTAAATTTTATTTCGAGATGATTGTACCTCATCTCCTGTCCATGATTAAAATAAAATACATTTTCAATATAGCTTATAAAAGAAAAATAATCAAAGAGAATAATTGATTGTAGTATTGTCAAACTGATAAATATTTTATCGAGCAGCTGAATGTTTTTCACACAATAAAATTGTGCAAATTATTGGGCACATATAATAACTATACATGAATTTAAAGACATATATAGTTATTTTATGTGCATTATAATATATTATTATTATAATACTTTTTTATTTTTTATTTATATGTTCACATACAAATAAATTCAGTAAAAATATGATACTTAGTTTATACAGTTCATATATCCACAGCAAAAAAAATAAATTAGAAAGAGTATAATTAAGAACCATAACATAAATAAAAAACGTTGTATAATTCATCTTAAAATAAATGATAAATTTACAATGGTAATGAGCTATTGGACATATATAAATCACAAAACACACAAGTTGGTTCTTGAACAATTAACTCACTCCTAGCTATAGAGCCACAACCTTTACATATAAGATAATTGTCATCATCAATAAGTGTAAAAGAAAGGGAACAAAACATACTCAAATGCCCTGATGGACATGAAAAGTTTGTTACTTCTTCGTCACAACCCTGACATAAATATTTAAAACTAAAACTTGGCATATTGTGAATATCTTCAGTTATATATTCTGTTGCATTTTTAGAATATAACTCACAGTAATAATGTATATATTTTTTACTGCCTTCAAAGCTTTCATTATCAAAAATTGTTAATTTTTTATTTTTCTTATGCTTTTCATAAATTTCTTTGAGAACTGCTATAGCTTGTAAAAAAAGTATTTTGTTCTTAATAGCATCTATTGATGTTTCTGGCAGTGATTCAATTGTATTCGCTGACATTGATTTATCTAAATTATCATATAAAATAAGACAAATTAAATAAAACTTGAGTTTATAAACATCTGTATCACCATCTAATAATAATTTTTTGTAATCTAGTTTTGGAAGCTTTTTCATTTTAATAACTTTACATCTAAATAGTTCCACATGATCCCATATATAAGTCAATTTTCTTGCAGGATTGTTCATTATATTTGCAGCATAAGTGTCAAGCTCAGACTCTTGGCACAAGAAAGCTACATCAATTTTCAATGTTTTCTGTCGATATAGTACCTTTCGATCAATTAAAGTAAGTGCCCATATAGCTCTGTTCTTTGACAAACTAACTCCACAAAGTTCATATGTTGAAAATGAGTCCTTGGTGTCTAATAACTTAAATGCTACTGTTATTTCATTATTACTACAAGAATATTCTATTTCATACATCTTCACATTGTATGTACATGCTAAAATTATGTCTTCTTTTTTCGTAATAGAACATATTTTGTTATCATTAATATTATTTATACATTGTGACAGTAAAGTAAATGATTTGTCATACAACTGCATCACTAAATGTCTATGCTTATTAAAGAATAGTAGCCAATTACCATTGTCTTTAATGTACTCTAGATATGTTACTATCATCCTGTCTTTATGAGACCACAGGATATTCTCATGTAATAAATTAATTCTTTCCTTAATTATTTCACATTGATAAGAAAAAACTTGTCCATGCTCATTTGAAAAAAGCAAAATAAATGTTTCATTATTTATGGGTATCCACAGAATTACTACAATTTCTGATTCACTTTTAAGCTTACCATAAAATTGTATTTGTATATTATTATTTTTCTGTTTTAAGCACCAAAATAATATATCACCAGATCTTTGAGCCGTTACAAAATAACATGATCTATCAGGATTTAATTTGGGAGCCCAACAAATTGTAGATGTTTGTAGTTTATAAACAGCCTTTTGCACTTCTGTAAACTCTTTAGGGCAGTTGAAGAGGTTTTCGTATTCTTCTTGTAAATAATCTTTTATTTCATTAGAAAAATTCATTACACTTGACCAAACTTGTTTTCTAGATCCATATAATTCTACATTTCCAATGCTGTTAACAGTTGCAATTAAATATTCATGATTATTTATGATATTGTCAGGGGACCATTTATATGCTATAATATTCGTCATTTCTTGAGCAAGATGAATACTATGCGACCAAAACGCAGGATTCGTAACCATTTCTACAAGTTCTAAGTTCGTTAAACCTTGTGCTGCATATTTTGAAAGGTAAGTTTTTGGCAACGGACTCTCATAATTGCTAGTTATTGTAAATTCATTAAAATCGAGAGTTTTTTCTATAGATTGTAAATTATATGTAAAATCCATCATGTGTATATTTTTATTTCCTCGTATAGTAAAAATTGAATTTTGCCATGATACAAGAGTCTCCTCATATTTATTTACGTTTATTAGTTTACGGCCAATTTCCTGGAGCATTTTAAATGGTGTTTTAATTAATAATATAAATCAGTACTTTGTATTTTAATTCAATTAATTAATTTTATAGGTTACTTAAAACTTAAAAAAATTGTGTTGACAATAACATTTATACATTTTTTTGACAGCTGACATTTCAATTTCAACAACTTTCATGTAAAATTGCCAAGACACAATTTACATATATTCAAAATAATTTTTATTGTATTGTAGCAGGTTTTAAGAATTAAAAATTTGTATCATTTTATATTTGTCATTAACTTTGTCTGATAATTGTATCATAGCAATATAACAGTTAACAAGTAAACTTATATTTTTAATAGTCATCAAATTTATTGAACAATTTTCAATGTGATTTCACAATTAAAAGCTTAAGTTAATTTATTTACATACTAAAATAGAATCTTTTAACGATGAAACATTTTGATATACTTGTAATATTTTGATATATATGTAAACTTTTGAATTATTTTCTCCTAGCCTGTAAATGTTCAAAATAAAAAAGAATAAATACTAAATATTATAAAAATGAATATATTTAAAACAAATAATAACTTTTACTTAGCTTGCTAAAATCTTTTTATAGAATATTAATAAATTTTTTATTCATTGATTCCAGAGGTAATAAGGAACGTAGTTTTACTTGTAGTATTTTTATTTATAAATAATAAAGTTTTATTATAGAGATGCTCAAATTAATGGAAAGTATTGATATATAATTGTATCAATTCAATTTTTAAATAATATTGATATATCGATTTTGTTACTCGAAGGCGCGTAATTACGCAAAAGAACATAGTCCAACTCAAAAAAGACACGCCAAATGAGGTTAAATTATGACGCTGCTTAAATCGGCTTTATGTTTCAATATTTTTTTTCTCAGTATATTTACTCCGACGTCCACGATTACCAAGGCAAGATAACCCCACGCTGCTTTGGTTGACCTTACCTAAAAAGAATGAATTTGATATTAAAAAATATTTTTTTTTTAGATTAAATTTAAAAAAGTATAACATTTATCTTTTTATAAGCGATAAAAAACAATACCAGTAAGCTTAAAGGAACAAAATATAAAATAATTACAATATAAAAAATAAATATCGAATAATGATAATTTGAGACTAAATATTGCCTATATAAATGATATATCGATTTTTTCGCTCATCCCTACGCATTTGCTGCTGACTACTAACTGACATTAAAAGTCATAACAAAAGCACGTTGACATAATGCGTGTGTTACAATAAATTGGAGTTTAATAAAATTTAAAACTAATATTCTTATGTGATCATATGTTTATTGCAATTAAACACAAGTTAAAATGGGTAAAAAACGCTACAACGCAAAAGCTCGTCAAGTTGTTAAGACCAACATAGACGATTCGCAAACAAATGAGGTGAATATATGAAAGTAATTTAAAATGCATTATTTAAGTACTACACAGTTAAAGAAGTATTACACAGTATGTTTACTTATTCTTATAAATATGTTACATATTTCTAATAATTATAATATATTGTTAACATAATAATATTAGCATAATATTGTTTTTAACCTACGTTATTTAAAGTATTTTGTTCTTGTTTTCCAGATTAAATTAGATTTTGCATCTAATGAATATGGATCTACCGACACGACTAATTTATTGGCTTTGCCCTCTAAGAAAAGAAGCACTAAAATTGTTGCAGACAAAAAAGAAAAAACAAGGTTTTTATCAAAAGCCCAAAGAAAAAGGTTAGAAAAAATTGTTGATAAAAAGAAGAAAAAAGAAAATGTCAGTACCTACTTTTTTTTATATACCAATATTACAAAATTAATTATATTTTTGGATTTTTATATACATTTTATGTTGTAGAGAGCAGCTCTGTTGGAATCTTTAGCTCAAGTGCAAGCAACACCAGAAGAGGTAAAGCAATTGACAACAATATCAACAATACAAACTTTGGGATTGAGAAAACTAAATGAATACAAAATTGAAGAATCTTTACAAAATACTACAGAACCTAGTGAACAAAAGAAATTTAGCAGTATTGCTGGTAAATATAGTACTATTTAGAAACTGATCAAAAGCATAAGAAAATCTGTTTCTCTGGACCTCATAAAGGCATTTTATACTGTCTCTATCTATGTATTTTTTTATAAATGATCCAATATAGGTGTCTGGGGTATATCACTTAAATATCTGAAGACTACTAACAAGACATCTCAAATTGGTTGAGATTAATGATTATACTAGTGTAGAGGAAGAGGCACTCTACAACGCAGTATTCTATGTTGATATAAAAATTTAAATATTAATATTGCACATCTTAGAATCTGAATCTCTCCTTGTTATTGAAAGTTGTGTTTGTTTTTAGTGCCTCAGTACAAAGATTTTTTCCAATACCCAAAGATTATGTTTTAAAAGTGATCATGACAAAAGAGAATACTACTTATTATATATTTTAACATCTTAGAAACTTATAAACATTATATTTATTATATATAATGTTATATTTATTATGATTTTAGGTGCCAAGAAAAGATTAAGACTTCTCAGAATGGGTAATGTGAATGATGTAAAAAAGAAAAAATATGATCCCAATGTAGTACACCTTGAGGGATCTTCCAGTGATGAATCATCAGCATCTGATGAAGAACTAGTATCTTCTAATGAAGAACCAGAAGTGGTAGAAAATGATCAAAACGAGAATAAACAAAGTATTGTAAATTGTGAAAATGAAGAACAGCAAGAAGAAATAGTTACAGAAAAAAATACTGATAGTGTTGTTAATGGTAAAGCTACTGATATAATGAAAAACGTTAGTTCCCAAAAAGAAAATATTAAAATTCAAGAGCAACTAGAGAAAAAGCCTTTGTTGGATCACCCAACAGTTCATGTAGATGTTAATAGGGACCCTAAAATACAAGTAGCAAGGTTGAAATTACCAATTTTGGGAGAAGAACAAAAAATAATGGAGCTTGTCAATGAGAATGAATTTTTAATAGTCGCTGGCGAAACGGGTGAGTGTACTGTTCACATTTTTAAGTTAGTTAGTATAACAAAGAAGTCAAGTAGTGAGAGCCTACTGGCAAGACATTCCGTTCTTCTGCTTGCCGCCCAAATTCAAGACGTTGCTTATTTTGAGACATTGAGTGACGAACATACCGCCGCGCTTGTTTTTACGAGAATGAGGGAATGAAATTAATTACATATATATCGCATCTTTAGAATTAAAGTGCCTAATCAAAAAAATCGATTTCGACTTTTTTTAAACAAGAATATAAATTAAAATATAATTTAAAAAAAAATCTTCTCAAAAAACTGAAATGTACAAATCTATGTTGACAAATAAGTCACTATAATTCCAAAGGTGCTATATGTAATCATTTACCTGTGTAAAGATCGAATCCATAACCAATGGAGCATACAATCAGACAATGTTCTACTGCACCACAATTTGTTCATTATATTTATTTTTTATTATACAGGAAGTGGTAAAACCACACAATTACCTCAATTCCTCTACGAAGCGGGGTACGCTGAACGTCAAATGATAGCAGTAACAGAACCAAGGAGAGTGGCGACTGTTGCTATGTCGAGAAGAGTGGGTCACGAGTTGGGCCTAAGTAGCAAGGAAGTGTCATATTTGATGAGATTTGAAGGAAACGTTACTAAAGACACGAAAATTAAGTTTATGACTGATGGTGAGTACTTTGTATATGAAAAAGCAAACCTAGTTGCTCCATGCATTATTCTGCTATACTAATACAATATTTTTACTACTAACTTTAAAATATGAAATTCCGAATTATGGGTATGTTTATAATTATTCTAATAATAAATATAATTGGTATGTCGATCTGTGATTCAGATTTATATTTAACTCTGAATAACGAGTCAGATTTTTCTCATTAGTCACATTTCGACAGAAAAATATTGTAGTAATAAGCAACAGATATTTGATTTTCGAACAAAAGTTTCAAATGAAGAGCTCTAAGGTGTCCTGACCAAGTACAGGGACAAGCCATTTGCTTTCGTTTCGCGGAACTGAATGAGTTTTGTTTATATAGCATATTAAAAAACCTACTTATATGATAACTGTACTATGATGACAATACCTTGAAATTATATATACTTCAATATGCTTAAATTTAATAATATTATTAGGAAAAAATATTATTGGTAAATTTAAGAAGGGCTCTAAAGTCTAACCAATTAAGTCCAGATCTAAACTCCATAGGGAAATTTTCACATATTTCTGATGAAAATTTTCATTTGTAGGTATATAAGTATGTATTTATGTATTATTAATTAACATTATTATTTTTACTTTTCTTTGTACTGTGTTCCGCCAAAAAAGATGCCTCATATAATTTGCAATCAATAATGATATTTGTGTATTTTATAATTCTTTCTTTATTCTGTGTAATAAATTGTTTTTATTATTATTCTTAAAAAGTAATAAATTATTTTTTTTAGGTGTGCTCCTAAAAGAAATTCAATCAGATTTCCTGTTAAGCAAATATTCAGTGGTTATAATCGACGAGGCCCATGAGCGTAGTGTCTATACTGATATTTTACTAGGACTTTTATCTAGAATAGTGCCGCTGAGAAGAAAACGAGGCACCCCCTTAAGGCTTATTATAATGTCAGCGACACTGCGTGTTGAGGATTTTACTCAAAATACAAGGTTGTTTAAAGAACCACCGCCTGTTATTAAAGTAAGATTTTAATTACATACATACATAGCTTCACGCTGTATCTCACATATAGCAGGTTAGGCAGAGGGAACCTAGTTAAGGCACTCCATTCCCCACTTTTCGCCGAATTGAGGCATTGCATGCTGAGTGGCGGAACTCAACGCCGCGCTTTGCCTTGCTACCAAACCCAGGAAATGAAAAAATCCATTTCCTGGAGTGGGAATCGATTAATTAGTTAAATTTTAAATGAGTTTATATATAATAAATATTTTTACAGTAAATATATGTGATATTTTTAAAATTAGTAGAAGTATCTAAAGCCAAATTATAATACCTATTAGCACCCTGCTAACAGTTGAATTTTATTCGTTATATAACATTTATTGTTATCTTAGCAAAAAATACTAAATAACTTGATAGCCATTTAGGGTATTTTTACATTATAAGGCCAGAAGTTAAAATTAATTTTGATTTAATATATAACTTTTTTTATGACATATATGCTAATACTAGCTGTATCCCGCAACTTCGTTTGCACATTTATTTGGATAAAGATTAATATTATTACGTTGATATAACTCTTAACAAATAATGCACTAATTTCGACCAAATTTGATTGAGTGAGTGAGTTAATCTTAAAAGATAGACATATACTGTCGCGGACATTTTTTTAGATCATTTCAAGAGGAATCATTCTTTCATACAAATATTTTTGGTATCTTGTTTACCGTTACCGTTTTCGCAGCGCACGCAACGGTCTCAAGCCCTCAAGGATGCAGTAGTTCCTGAGATTAGCGCGTTCAAACAAACAAACAAACTCTTCAACTTTATATATTAGTATAGATTAGCATTATAAACAAGTATTAGCAGTATTTTTAATTAATTATTTTTGATTTAGATACTTGCTAAAAGTAGCAATTAACTTAACAGTTTTGGTAATATATATTCATTTATTAATTTAATAAATAATAGATTTTTGTATTAAATTATAGGTAGAGGCAAGGCAGTATCCAGTGACAGTACACTTTAATAAACATACATACAATGATTATTTGAAGGAAGCTTATAAAAAAACGGTTAAAATCCACACAAGGTTACCGGAAGGAGGCATTTTGATATTTGTTACTGGACAACAAGAGGTGACATTATAAATGATAAAAAAATCATTATTATTAAAGAATTTATTATTTTGCTGAAGAATTTACATCCCAAACTTATTTATTTATTTCTTTATTTTAGCTTCACGCTGTACCCCCCATATAGCAGGGTAGGCATAGGGAACTTGAGAACCTAGTGTTGAGACACTCCGGTTCCCTACTTTCTGCCTTGTTGATTTTTTGTTTGCTAATTGAGGTATTGTGTGCTGAGTGGCGGAATTCAACGCCGCGCTTTGCCTTGTTACCAAACCCAGGAAATTAAAATACTAAACTTACTTATCCTAGAGTGGAAATCGAACCCATAGCCTGTCGCGTTTACAGTCTCAAGCTTGTGGCTCTGCGCCACGACAGGCGTTATTTATTTTAAGCAATTAAACCTATATTTTAATATTATTGGAAAAATATAAAAAAAAATCTAAATTAGAACTAATTAGTTATATCTATATAGCCATTTTTTTTATTTTTTACAGGTGAATTATCTCGTTCGCAAGTTAAAGGCTTCGTTTCCATATCGCAAAGATATTGATTATTCCAAATTAATAAATAAGAAAACTTCCAATGAAGTCGATCCTGCTTTAAATTCTGAACCTGATGATATAGAATCTGATGATGATGAGGTAAGGAGTTCATAAAAATCTATTACGTTAGTAATGTATAAAAATCACTAGTACAGAATGAACCTAGTGTTAAAACACTCCGTTTGCGTCTTTCCGCTAAACTTCGAGACATCTTTTGTTAAATGGCGGAATACTACGCCGCAGTCCTTTTACTAGAGCGGAGGAATCAAAATTATTTTAATATAATTATTACCATGAGTAGAAATCGAACCCATAACCTATAGTGTTTACAGTCAGATGCTGTCGGAACGCCATGATGGTCTCATGTTATACTAATATATCTTATATAACATAGTAATATATCACAAGATATATATGTATATGTATAATAAAAATCATTACATAAAAAATATATTAAAATATATTAAAAATAAATATTCTTAATATCCCACGGGAATAAGACACAGGCCGCATACGTGTTAATACTTTTTGGTAATCATTTAAAGAGCCACTTTTGTATTTATTTATTTTTTGTTCATATTATAGGTAGAAAAAGAAATGAAAAGAATGAGAAAGGCCAGGAGGAAAGCCAAGCAGAAGTCTAAAAGTTTGCCGAAAATTAACTTAGACGACTATGATATGCCTGAAGATGATGGACAAGCGGATTTATTAAGTGATGATGACAGTGAAGGACATGTTAGCGATTCAGGTGATTTACCTTTATCCCGCATAAGTTAATTATAATCGAATAGTGACAAGTGGCAAAGCGTCCATATAACACGATTCCCACCGGTTTACCTTTTGTAAATTACAATAAACGTGACCAAAAAAAAAAAACAAGCTCAAAACTGTGAAAAAAACTAGCAATGATTTTTTCATAGTTAAAAAGAGGTCGGTAGCAAAATTTGAGTGTGATTGCTAAAACATTGAACCGGTACCGGCTTCCCGAAGTATACTGGCTTCCCTAAATATATCGGCTTCCCTAAATCTCTACCGGCTTACCTATTTAACATTTTCACTGCCACTGCAGGGTAGTCAGAGAACCTGGGTCCAGGGTAGATTGGGGTAGTTCTCATGGCCCCAGCTAATGACGCCTAAAAAATTGTCGGTAACAAAATTCGATAGTGATATTGCTAGAAAAACTTAATATCCTGTATCGCCATGTATATACCGGCTTTCCTAAATACACTGGCTTCCTTAAATATATACCGTATGTGTCAAGGCAATAATTTTTCCATTTTGCGTCCGAATGTGTGGTCCTGCGTGTTGAATGACGAATGTCAATGTCACAATTTTGTCGGAGCTAGCAATGAAAATAATTTAAATACTTATGAAAAATCATCTATGAACAGAACTGACAAAAAAAAATCGAAAATGCATT